>QJPP01004255.1:0-187945 GCA_003996215.1 Jaltomata sinuosa
ATGCTTTCGCGGATCTATCCGTTTCTCACAATCAATATCACATCTAATCACTACCAATTACAACAAGTTCAGGCAAGCATCTCTAAAAAAAAAGAAGCTTGAACATGCTTATGGCTAACATTCCAGAGAAGACATCCTTTAAAAGTAGGCAAATGAGATCAAGAGAAGTAGACCAAATCAACCTACTCATTTTAAGCTTAAACATCTAGAGCAGATAAGAGACACTTATAGATCGATTCACACCAAAAGAAAGTATTTGAACTTAAGACATGTGAACTACAATGTGACTGCCAGCAAACCATTAATACCTCACAGATCCAATTTGCAAATAATGGATTCAAATCAAAATAAGCTAACAATCTATCTATCTCATAGCGAACAAAACTCACACAGAAAGAAATAATTATCACACCAAAGAAATTAGAGGAAGAGAAACTCTTTACCTTTAACGGAGCAGCAAAGCTGGAACAACGAATTGGGATTTTCTAACGACTTTCCGACGAACTAACGTTGGTAGCTCTTGAACGGCAACAAAGAGAACCAAGAAATCTCCAAGAAACTTAATAAGAACCAGTATGTTTTTGCTCTGTTTCAGCTTGAGTTCTCAGGTTTCCCCAAAAAAATGGAGAAAGGGACTCTCCAAGATTTTTGCTACCCAAAAACTCCCCTAACCAATGAGCAAAAGGGGGTTTACATAGGAGAGAATTAGGGTTGTAATGGGTGGGAAAAAATGGGGGAAAATATCTGGGATTTTCAGATAAGAACTTGGGGGAAATTGAATTTCAAAAACCAAAATCTGGTGATTGAGACACGTTTGTACCATTGAGGTACGAAATTGATCATGTACCAATGATCTAGAGGATCATCTGTCGCATCTCACGGAGAGGAGCATTGAGACGCCATCTGGGCAATTTTCAGGTTCTAGAAGAACCTGGACAGCTCACTTTTTTGTACAAACAGACGGAGAAAGAGAAAATTGACGAAGGGGTGACGATTACCCAATGATTTTGGGCGTCGTTTGGAGCAGATTTGGTTGTCGTTTGGCTGGGTTTGACGGAAGGATCTTTCTGGATTTGTTGTTGTTGTAACGAAGATGAAGGATGGGGAGAGAGAAAGTGGAGAGACACCTTACTATCTCGAGTTTAAATACTTTCATCGAGGTTAACTTGGCCGTTTACATGCTAAAATGAATAGGGCATTGCAGCACCTCCCAGTATATATTAAACCATCTCTACTTCATATAAGAAACTTGGTCCCTCACCTATACAACAAGGCTATGTCAAGTGCTATACGAATAGAACTAGTATACGCAGAATATGGGGTGTTACATTATGGATATTCTTGGGGTAAGAGAAAATAAAAAGGATGTTTTACCACTATTTCTACTATTACTAGACTCGGTGGGGCTGAGGGCTAGACTTTTTTTACTACAGCTTCCATGATAATACAAGGCTCAGCCAGGCCATGTGCTAGAACTATTTATTTACTGATTTAGACCTAGATACCCTTCGGGCAGCTTTACTTGGGAATTTTCGAGGTTACAGGGCATCTAGTATGTTGGTCGGGGGCCTCCATGGATCTCGCTATTACGAACTATGGGTTACGTACTGAGAGTTCCGACGGGAAGGTATACGGTGTAGCAGAGGTATACGGGCATGGCCTTCTATGGATCCTGTCTTCTAGGCCTTATAAGACGCTGGAAGCAGGTAACATACGTTACTTCTATCATATCTAGTTTATCATATCCTTCATTTGTGTGAGGTAGCACCCTTGTTTGTTGTTTATTGATTATACGCTCTAGTAGTATGGGATGCTGGAGGGTTTGTCTTCACTTGTTTGTGTTCCTTGGGTGTATGGGAGCCCGTGGAACTGTACGTAGACTTATTGTTACTATTTCACACTATTGGTTCCTATTGTGGTTTATATGACTTTGGATAAAGACTAAGTTGTGCTTGGGTTTCCGTTGTTAGTTCTTGACTTGAGGTTAATAGGTTTATTTGGGTTATTGTACCTTGTATTCGAGCATGATAATCATTATCTCTTCTCTCCTTTTCTATCTATTTAAGGTTACCGGTATACCGCCTACCTTCTAAACTCTTCTTTATATACTTGTTATTGTGAGAATCCTGGTTATGTGTTTCTTTCTTTTGCATGTGACTGTGTTATAGTAGCTAGCCATGTATGTTGTTCCTGTTTGTATTCCTTCCGTGCTAGCTTCTTTGTTCTTATTCATTGCCTTCTGTGACTACTTATTTCTATTCCGCTTATTACGGCTCTTTTATCTTATATGTGCCCAGTCAGTCTATGATACCTACTGGGTACCGATTGCTTTGCAACTGGTGCTCATACTACACTCTGCATCTTCTGGTGTAGATCCTAGTATGGGCCATTACCGCTAGATCATGGGATCTGTACTTAGAGATCTTTTTGACTATCCAGATTGAGGGTGAGCTCTTGGCGATTGGAGCTTCGCTTTTAGTTTATTTTTTGCTTTATGTACTCTATTACTACTCAAAGAAATTATGTATATATTTTTTGGATGCTTCGTACTCTTTATATGTAGTTTTGGCTCTATACTATGATACTAGGTTTTGGGGTTTGGTTTAGATTTCATATAGGTATATATATTCCTGTTATCTATCTTTTCATCTTGTTCCTTTGCTTTTTATTGATTATATTATTTCTCCAGCTTGACTATTAGCTAGTAGCCCATTCCTAACCATTCTAGGCTATGGGGATTGGTTCGCCTACTGAGGGGTTGTAAGTGCCATCATGACTAAGAAATCGGGTTGTGACATCTTGGTATCAGCGCTCTAGGTTCATCAGTGTCATTGGTATAGGAGACAATGTCTAGTAGAGTCCTGCAAATTGGGGCAGAGATGTTCGTACTCAATCTTTGGGAGGCTATAGTGACATATTAGGAAAAATGGAGTTTTCTTTATTCTATCTTGTGCGTAGTATCCTTGGAAGTTTTTGGAAATCTCACTTACTCTAGTTCACTCTTCCGCAGATGGTTTGTATGAGGTCTTTGGCTTCTGGCAGAGGAAAGCCTTCGACCCCTGCACCTGCAACTCTAGCTAGGGGCTGGGGTGTTCGTAAGGGTAGGGCTAGAGGCCATCCTAGAGCAGCGACACCTGTTAGAGCTGCTAGAGTTGAGGTAGAGCCCAAGAATGATTATGGGCCAGAGTTTGCTCCTGAACAGCAGCACGTGGGCCTGGGATAGCCTAGGTGCCACCAGCTCCAGTGCCAGTTTCAACAGGAGCTTCCGTATCAGCCCCAACTCAGTTTGCAGGTGTTCAGAGTTTGCTTTTACAGCTCTTGGGTATGATTGAGGGATAGCCTTATGGGTAGCTATGATATCCGCTCAGGGGGCAGCTCTGGGTGTTCAGAGTTCAGTAGAACAACCTTTTACTGCAGCTCCCCTGCTGAGGTTATTTTGATTCCAGCAGTCGCATAGCCTCTTGCTCCTCGCCCAATTATGACAAATGTAGAGTAGAAGACATTGGTTAGATTCTTGAGATTAGCACCACCTAGGTTATCAGGTGCACTGGGTCAGGATCCACATGACTTCATTACTACCTGTGAGGAGATGTTACATCACCTACATTTGTTGGAGACTCACAGAGTTGGTTATACTACTTATCAACTAGAGGGCCCAGCGAAGTTATAGTGGAGAGCTCAGGTTGCTTACAGACCTTGTACATCACCTCTGATGTCTTGGTCTGAGTTTTATGAGGCCTTCATGGCCAAGTTCTTGCCTCAAAGTGATCGCAAGCGTCGCCAGGAGAATTTTACTAGGCTTATGCAGGGGCACATGTCTGTATCTGAGTATGAGACTCGTTTCCATCAGCTTGATCCATTTAGGGGTATGATCATTCCTACTGAGTCGGATAGGGTTTGTAGATTTTTTTGGGGGTTGCGGACAAAGCTGAGACAGCCAACTGAGTTACTGATTACTAGTGGCCGATCATTTTAGGCTATTATAGACTATGCCCGTACTATAGAGGACTTGCATTGACATGATCAAGGAAATAGGGATAAGAGGCCTCGTTATCAGGGTAGCTTCAGTAGTTCTCGACAGGATGGTAGAGGTTCAGGCTAGTTTGGTCGGGGTCATCAGCCACAATATCATCAGGGTTAGACTAGTAGAGTAGTTCAGGCTTCACTTCAAACTTTGGGTATTTCTCAATTTGAGCAGGGGAAGTCTTCAAGAGGTACTACTTCTGAGGCATCAAGCTAGGGTGGCCACAAGGGTTCATCTGGTTTGTCTCGATAGGGTGGGCCATCAGGGTCTTGCTATTGTTTCAGTGTTAGCGGTCACTATGCCGAGAATTTCCCTCTGTGGGGTTCAGCTTGCTATGATTGTGTTGTCGTTGGCCATTTTGCTAGAGATTGCCTCTAGAGGGGTATGGTTCAGCCTACATCTCAGCCCATGCGAGAAGTTCAGCCACCGGTTAGAGGGGGCTGGTCAGGCTGGAGGTGGTGCCCTGTGTGGTAGAGAAGGTGATAGGGATGATGGTCGGGCAGGTGGAGGTCGTCGTCAGTTCTATGTGGTCCCTGGGAGACTGGAGGCAGAGGCCTCGAATGTTGTGATTACAGGTATTTTTTTTGTGTGCCATTAGTCTGCTATAGCTTTATGTGATCCTGGATCTACATGTTCATACGTATCTTCCTACTTTGTGCCTTGTTTAGGGTTGGCTAGTGAGCCATTATCTGTTCCTGTTTCTGTTTCGACCCCAGTAGGAGATTCTTTAGTAGTGGATCAGATTGTGAGATCTTGTATGATATTTGTTAGTGATTTGGAGACTTGAGGTGATTTTATGATCCTTGATATGTTAGATTTTGATGTGATACTAGGCATGGACTGTTTATCCCCTCATCGTGCGGTTTTGGATTGTTCTACCAAGACAGTTACCATCACTGAGCCCGGTGTATCCCCAGTTGTGTGGCAGGGTTTTGTTAGCCACGCACCGTTAGGGATCATCTCTTATCTTTGAGCTAGGAAGTTGATTTCCCGGGGGTGTTTATCTTATCTAGCATATGTCCGAGATGCTAGTGCTGACCCTTCATCCCCTGAGTCTGCTCCCGTGGTTAGAGACTTCCTAGATGTGTTCCCTACTGACCTGCCAGGCCTTCCACCTGAGAGAGATATTTATTTTTCTATTGAGTTAGACCCAGGCACCAGGCCCATTTCAATTCCTCCCTATTGTATGGCTCCTACTGAGTTGAGAGAGCTTAAGGAGCAGCTCCAGGATTTGTTCGCGAAGAAGTTCATTAGACCAAGTGTGTCACCTTGGGGTGCTCCTGTTCTATTTGTTAAGAAGGAGGATGGGTCTATGTGGATGTGTATTGATTATCGACACCTGAATAAGGTGACAGTGAAGAATAGGTATCTGATGCCGAGGATTGATGACTTGTTTGATCAGCTTCAGGGTTCAGCCATGTTTTCAAAGATTGATTTGAGGTCCGGCTACAATTAGTTGAGGATTAGGGTGGAGGAAGTCCCTAAGATAGCATTCAGGACATGTTATGGCCATTATGAGTTCCTGGTGATGTCTTTTGGGTTGACTAATTCCCCCACAAATTTCATGGACTTGATGCATAGGGTTCTTAGCCCGTACTTGGATATGTTCGTGATAGTCTTCATAGACTGTACTTCAGACTTTGAGAGATCATCGGCTTTATACCAAGTTCTCGAAGTGTGAGTTTTAGCTTGAATTAGTAGTAATGTTGTTGCTGTCATGGCCATCGGAGTGCGTCCCTGGGTGCACCTGCACCAGTGCACCTGCACCTGGGCGTCGCGCTTGTTAGCCAAGCTCGCCTTGGCCTCCAGCGCCCGTGCGCCTTCCATGCCTGCCGGTGCGCGTGTGCACCTACGCTCGAGTGGGAACTGTTTCACCTGTGCAGGCAAGCTTACATAGTTGTTGCACTCTTGACTTTCCAGCCTTTCTCTCCATTTTCAACACCTCGTTCTCCATTGTAAAACAGCTCTAAAACCCCATCCCCTTCACCTTTTAACTACCAATTTCTTGGATTGTAAAACAGCTCCAAAACCCCATCCCCTTCAACTTTTAACTACCAATTTCTTGGAGGAAGATTATAATTGCTTTGTGATCGTTTTCCCGGCTTCAATTAGGTAAGTTTATCACTAAATTTCGATGTTTCTCATTTCTTTAATTCTCTCCATTGTTGACCGAATTCTCAAAAGTTTGGAACCACTGGTAGATTCTGTTTTAGGGTGGTTGCATGCTTCATGGACTCACTCAATTCATATCCTTTGCATAGTTCTTTAGTTGTGGTAAGTGCTCCATGTTTAATTCTAGTTTGATTCCCTATTTGGGTTCTTGACTTCTAGGGGCTGTTTTAACTCAAATTCCTTGCCCTATTACCTTGATTTTCTGGGCATGTACTCCCATGGTCATGATGATCATGTTGTGTGCTTTTATTTTCAGTTTTGGGTTGTGGGGTCCATGGACCCGGTGGTGACCCGAATTTTGGCCCGACTATTTCTATAGCCTTATGGGTATCGTTAGACTTGTTTTGATGTGTTATTTATGTTTTTGATAGTTTGATTATCCTTTAGGGCTTCTCAGAGTGATTCGATCTTGGATATTATTATCCCAACAGCTTGTCATCGGACGACAGGTAGGTTACAGTTAAAAATATTTTGACTTCTCATATATAGAATAAAATTGTACTAATGGGCATATTTGGGTTAGGATTACTAGGTTGGTTCCACAGACCTTGACCGCTTTATTCTTGTCCGATTCCTTTTTCTTTCCCCGATGGTCGTAGTATTTGTTATAGATGATATTATCACCCTTGTGGTCCTGTGAGGCCTTGTATTGACTCTAGAACATAGACAGTGGGATATTAGGAATGTTTGTGAGTCTCGGGCATCGTTATTATTGTTACAGAGCTGGCTATCTATGTTATAGAATGCTTGGAGCCTGTGCAGTGCTGATAGGTTGATTGCGGTCCATGGGCCGCTGTTATGATTATGTATACCATTTATCATGCATATAAGGGATTTTCTCCTTGATTGTACTATGGTTTGGGCTTTGGGCTTTCTATTGGTGATTTCTAGATCTTGCATAGCCTGTGGGGCCCATTTTCAGTAAAATTGATTATGAAATGGGTTGGTGTCATCTTAATGGATCTTCTTGGGGTAAGAGAAAATAAAAAGGATGTTTTACCACTATTTCTACTATTACTAGACTCGGCGGGGCTGTGTGCTAGACTTGTTTTACTACAGCTTCTATGATAATACTAGGCTCAGCGGGGTCGTGCGCTAGAACCATTTGATTTACCAATTTAGACCTGGATACCCCTCGGGCAGCTTTACATGGGGATTTTAAAGGTTGTGGGGCATCTAGTATGTTGGTTGGGGGCGTCCATGGACCTCGTAGTTCCAAACTAGGGGCTACATGCTGAGAGTGCCGGAGGGAGGGTATACGGTGTAGTAGAGGTATACGGGTGTGACCTTTCATGGATCCTATCTTCAGGGCCTTATAGGACGCCGGAAGCAGGTAACATACATTACTACTATCATATCTAGTTCATTATATCCTTTATTTGTGTGAGGTACCACCCTTATTTGTTGTTTGTTGATTGTACGCTTCGGTAGTATGGGATGCCGGAGGGTTTTTCTTCACTTGTTTGTGTTCCTTGGGTGTACGGGCGCTCGTGGGGCTGTAGGTAGTCTTATTGTTACTATTTCACACTATTGGTTCCTATTGTGGTTCTTATGACTTTGGATAATGACTAAGTTGTGCTTGGGTTTCTGTTGTTAGTTCTTGACTTGAGGTTAGTAGGTTTATTTGGGTTATTATACCTTGTATTAGAGCATGATTATCGTTATCTCTTCTCCCCTTTTCTATCCATTTGCATTTACTGATATACCGCCTACCTTCTAAGCTCTTCTTTATATACTTGTTATTTCGAGGATCCCGGGTATGTGTTTCTTTCTTTCACCTGTGATTGTGTTATAGTAGCTAGCCATGTATGTTGTTCCTATTTTTATTCCTTCCATGCTAGCTTCTGTGTGCTTATTCATTGACTTCTGTGACTACTTGTTTCTATTCCGCTTATTACTGCTCTTTTATCATATATGTGCTCAGTCGGCCTATGATACCTACTGGGTACCAATTGCCTTGCAATTTACATATCTGCCTACTTTGTGCCTTGTTTGGGGTTGGGTAGTGAGCCGTTATCTGTTTGTGTTTCTGTTTTGACCCCAGTAGGAGATTCTTTAGTAGTGGATCGGATTATGAGATCTTGTATGATATCTGTGGGTGATTTGGAGACTTGGGGTGATTTGATGATCCTTGATATGTTAGATTTTTATGTGATACTGGGCATGGACTAGTTATCCCCTCATCGTGCGGTTTTGGATTTTTATGCCAAGACCATTTCCATCGACGTGCACGATGTACCCCCAATTGTGTGGCAGGGTTTTATTAGCCGCGCACCGTCTGGGATCATCTCTTGTTTTCGATCTAGGAAGTTGATTTCCTATGGGTGTTTAGCTTATCTAGCATATGTTCGAGATGCTAGTGTTGACCCTTCATCCTCTGAGTCTGTTCTGTTTGTGAAGAAAAAAGATGGGTCGATATGTATTGATTATCAACAGATGAATAGGGTGACTGTGAGGAATGGGTATCCGATGCCGCACATAGATGATTTGTTTGATCATCGTTAGAGTTCAGCCGGGTTTTTGAAGATAGATTTGAGGTTAGGCTACCACCAATTGAGGATTAGGGCAGAGGACATCCCCAAGACAATATTTAGGACACGTTATGGTCACTATAAGTTCTTGGTGATGTCTTTTGGGTTGACTAATGCCCTTTCAGCTTTCATGGATTTGATGCATAGGGTGCTTAGCCCATACTTGGGCTCGTTTGTGATAGTTTTCATAAACGACATCTTGATATAGTCGTGGAGTAGAGAGGATCATGAGCAGCACTTGAGGATTATAGTCCAGACTTTGAGAGACCATCGGCTTTATGCCAAGTTCTCAAAGTGTGAGTTTTGGCTTAAGTCAGTTGCATTCCTAGGACACGTGGTGTCTAAGGATGGGATTAGAGTGGATCGGCGGAAGATTTCAGCTATTCGTGATTAGCCGAGACCTACTACTCCTACCGAGGTTCACAACTTTATTTGGTTGGTAGGGTACTACAGACAGTTCATCGAGGGGTTTTCTTCCATAGCAGCACCTTTGACTAGGCTGAATAGGAAGGATGTCCCATTTCAGTGGTCGGATCAGTGCAAGGACAACTTTCAGAGTCTTAAGGCCTTTTTGACTCAATGTAAGAAGGGTTGGAACTATCATCTCAGACATATGCTAGATAAGCCAAACACCCGCGAGAAATCAACTTTTTAGCTTGAAGACAAGAGATGATCCCAGATGGTGCGCAGCTGACAGAACCCTTCCATATTATTGGGGATACACCGGGCACGGCTATGGTAATGGTCTTGGCATAATAATCCAAAACTGCACGGTGAGGGGATAACAAGTCTATGCCTAGAATTACATCAAAATCTATGATATCAAGGATCATCAAATCTCCCTAAGTCTCCAAATCACCAACAGAAATAATACAAGACCTCAAAATCTGATCAACAACTAAAGAATCTCCTATTGGGGACAAAACAAATACGGGCACAGATAATGGCTCACTATCCAACCCTAAACAAGGTAAATAGTAGGCAGAAATATACGAGCAAGTAGATCTAGGATCAAATAAAACAAAATTTGGTCGATGGCATACAGAGATCGTACATGTGGTCACAGCATTCGAGGCCTCTACTTGCGGCCTCCCAGGGATCGCATAAAACTGATGACGACCACCATCTGACCGACCGCCATCCTTACCACCTTGATAGCCTCGTAAGGCACCACCCTTAGCCTGACCATCACCTCCTCTAGTCGATGGCTGAACTGCACGCATAGGCTAAGCCGGCTAAACTTTACCCCGCTGGGGGAAATCTCTAGCATAATGGCCACTAACCCAACACTCATAGCAAGTTGTACCCCACTGGGGGCACTCTCTAGCATAGTGACCACTAACACTGCAGTCATAGCAAGGCCTTGATAGCCCACCCTGTCGAGATGGACCAGCTGAACTTATGTGGCCACCACGGCCCGATACCCTAGAAGCTGCACCCCTCGAAGACTAACCACAGTGACCATTATGGCTAGTCTGACCCTGATCAAGCTGAGAACTACCAGAAGACTAAAGTGAAGCCTGAACCGATCGACTAGACTAACCCTAGTGTTGCTGCAGCTGATAACCTTGGCCCCACTAGCCTGAATCCCTACTACCATGAAGAGAACCATTGTACTACCCTGATGTCAAGGCCTTTTATCTCTGGCCCCGGAGTCATGACGATGCAAATCCTCTACGGTAAGGGCATAGTCTGCAATAGCCTGGAATGATTGACCACTAGCAACCAATATCTCAGCTGGATCTCTAAACTCTATCCGCAATCCCCAAATAAACCTACGGACTCTGTCAGGCTCGGTATGCATAATTATAGACCCAAATAAAGCAAGCCAATGGAAATGGGTCTCATACTCCGATACAGTCATAGAACCCTGCATAAGTCTAGTGAACTGCTCCCTATGGCGCTCTCTGTTGCTCTGTGGCAAGAACATAGCCTTGAAGGTCTCATAAAACTGTGACCAAGACAATGGAGGAGATGAAGATGGTCTGCAACCAACCTGGGCCTCCACCATAACTTAACTGGTCCCTCCAATGATAAGTAGTGTATCAAACTTCATGAGTCTCCAATAATCCCAAATGGTGTAGCATTTCCTCACAAGTAGTAACGAAGTCATGTGGATCCTGACCAGAAGTACCAACGAACCTCAGAGGTGTCAATTTCAGAAACCTACCCAACGCCTTCTGCTCCATCTCTGTCATAGCTGGGCGAGGAGCAAGAGGCTGTGCAACAGATGGAACAAGAATAACCTCAACACGGGGGGCTGCAATAGCAGGCTACGCTCCTGAAATCTATGCACCCAGGGCTACCCCCTGAGCGGATATCTGTGCTACCTCAGTAGGCTGATCCCCGATCATACCCAATTACTGTAGAAGTAAACCCCGAATACTTGAATACTGAGCTGGGGCTGAAGCTAGTACTAGGGCTGGTGTTATACCTGGTACTGGAGCTGGTGGCACATGCCCTATCCCCTGGTCCATATGTTATTACTCGGGAATAAACTTGGGCTCATACTTAGGCTCATACTTGGGCTCAACCTTGACCCTAGGGGCTCTATCTAGTGCCGCGGCTCAGGCACGTCCCCTAGCTCTACCTCTACGACCTCCTCGGCCCCTAGCTGGTGTCGGGGGTGCTGGAGTCAAAGGCTCGCCCCTGCCTGATATCGACGACCTCATATGAACCATCTGTGGGAGAATAAACTAGAACAAGTGAGATTTCAAGAAACTTTTAAGGATACTAAGCACGATATAGAAGCAAGAAAAGGTCCATGTTTCATAAGATGCCACTATAGCCTCCCAAAGATTGAGTACGGACGTCTCTGCCCTGATCTACAATACTCTACTAGACATTGGCTCATATACTGATGACACTAGTGAACCTAGGCTTTGATACCAAGCTGTCACGACCCAATTTCTTAGTCATGATAGCAGCTATAACCCCTCAGTAGGTGAACCAATCCTCGTAGCTCAGAACGGTTAGTAATGGGCTACTATCTAACAAGTAGGTGGGAGAAAACATAATATAAGCAAAATCAAGGGATATACGATAAAGAAAAGTGACAACAGGAATATATATAGAAGCTAAAACCATACCAAGACCTTGTATCATAGCATAAGAGCCGGAACTACATCAATAGAGTACAAAAGGATCCAAAATAATATATACATATCTGTCTCTGGATAACAAAAAGAGTACATGATACACAAGATGAACTAAAAGCTAAGCTCCAGTCGCCAAGAGCTCACCCTCAGTCTCGAATGGTCCCAAAAGTCAGCCACACAAGTCCATGGTCAGCGGTGATGGCCCATACCAGGATTTGCACCAGAAGGATGCAGAGTGTAGTATGAGTACCAATTGCTAAGAAATGGGTACCCAGTGGGTATCATAGGCCGACTAGGCACATATAAGATATAAGAGCAGTAATATAGCATAAGAGAAACAAGTAGTCACAGAAATAACAAATAAGTACACAGAAGCTAGCAGAGAGGGATACAAGAAGAAACAACATACTTGGCTAGCTATTAAAATATATATCACACAGACACAGGTGAAAGAAAGGAATAATGCAAATGGAACCTAATTCTACTAGTAAAAGATGCCAATAATCCAAGTAGAACACGAAGTGAACCCGAATACAACCATAATAAGTGTCAGAGATGCGATAGGGTAAGAATAAGTCTACCTACAGTCCCAACGGGCGCCCATACACTTGAGGAACATTAAAAAGTGAAGACAAACCCTCTGGCATCCCATACTACCGGAGTGTACACTGAGCAAATAGCAAACAAGGGTGTAATCTCACACAAATGGATGATATGATTCAATAGTGAAAACCAGGTGGAACAGTAACCTTGTATGTACCTTCTCCGGTGCCTATGGGCCTAGTAGGTAGGATCCATGGAAGTACACGACCCGTATACCTCGACTACCTTGTATACCCCTCCTCCGGCACACTCAGCACGTAGCCCTTGGTCTGGATCAGCAAGGTCCATGGAGGTCTTTGACCACATACTAACTCTCGTAACCTAAAAATAACAGTCTGGAGTGAATCCAGATCCAAACTCGTAATCAAATCGCAAAAATGCATGCCCAGAGTCTATCTGGGTCTAAATCGGTGAAATATGTCTCAAAAGCCCCGACAGGGGTCCCCGAACATATGCGGCCCTAAAACAGTTAAAATAAGTCTAGTGGTCAGCCTAACCGAGTCCAGTACTCTCTCTAAACAACAGTAAAACAAGTCTAGCACTCCAGCCCCGCCAAGTTTAGTAGCAGTATGAAAGAAGTGATAAGATCAACCTATTAACTTTCTTTCCCCAAGAAGATCCATGAAAATAATTTCTAAAACTCCTTATAACCAGTTTTACCAAAAATGGACCTCGAGGCGATGCAAGGTTTAGAAAATCATCAATAGTTGGCCCAAAGCCAAAACCATAGTAAAACATGTGAAATACCTCTTTATGCGTGATAATGGCATGCTCAATCACGAACAATAGCCCAACGGCTCACAATTAACCTATCAGCCATGCAAAGGCTCCAATCGCTTTACAACATAGATAACTAGCCTAAGATTACAACATTAATGTCCGAGACTCACAGACATTCCCAAATAACCCACCAACTATGGTCTAGAATCAATACAAGGCCAAAAAGGACCACAAGGGTGATATAAGCAACAATAACAAATTCTACAACCAAAGGAGTGAAATAATACGGACATGAAAGAGCTGGCAACGTATGGGGTACCAAGCTTATAAACCCAACCCAAGGATGCTAATTAGTTATATCTTATATATGCAAAGTCTAGAGGAGTTAAACCGTATCCTACCTGTTGTCCGACGACAAGATGCTAGAATGACGATGTCAAAGCCCGAACCACTTCGAGAAGCCTCGAATTACGGACAAACTATCAATAACATAATCTATGTGTCAATACAAAGCTAACGGTACACATATTGCTAATAGTTTAGTCGGGTCAAAATTTGAGTCAAAAGCGGGTCTGTGGGGCCCACAACCTGAAATGGGAAACAAAAAGAGGCACGATGAACATACAAACCCCATGACTGCTTGCTCCAATTTTGAGCAAATTTGGCCAATGAAAATTGCACAAAACAGCCCACACAAAAGAAAATTTAAAGAGGGAAGATTCAAGAATAAAAGCCAAAAATTAATCAAGAGATACTTACCACGACGGGAGAAACAAGCTAACGGACTGAATTTCCAGCAATTACGAACTATCAAGCCAAATGGAGCAGCTACAAACCAAAAAACTCAAGATTTAAGGATTACAACAATGGAGGTTTGCAACAATGGAGAAAAGCAACTTTGGGAAGAAGGGGGACTTACCAATAGACAAGGAAGCAACATTTCTCGACAATTTAAATGAATTATCCAAGTAGAGGACTGATGGAAGCACCTTGTAGAGAAAATTATCAATTTGGAGTTTGGAAAATATGAGCAATAAGATTGGAAAAATGAAGAGGAAAAGATTTATAGTGCTGGCACGCAGGTCAGCGCCATCGCGCATGAGGAGGCCAAGCGTTGAGGCACCATTGCGCTGGCCGACTGGCAGGTGCTAGAGCGCTAATGCACTAGCACAGTGCCATTAGCACTGATGGCACATGCAGGCTAGTGCGATCGCGTTGCCTGGGTGCTATTGGCGCTGAAGGCTCGGCCTACAACAAAAACCAGCAAATGCTAAAACTTTCACAGGGCATTCTGGCACAATCAGAACCCGATACCCAAAAACCAATAATGCAAATAGAGTGGAAACTACGTTCTGGACTCAACGGAGTTGATGAAACATCCATAGGAAGTTGTTTCGGCGGAATGTTGACCTAAGTCAACACTTACTAAAATCAACCAAACACCCAAAATATAATTGGCCTACCCAAAACCCAAACCAACAATCGACCTAACCCTAAACTCAACATTACGGAGCTAATGGAATCATTGGATTTCAAATCTAATGCTTCGATCATAGAAAACAGACCCAAGTCACACTTCCAACTCCAAATAGCCTAAAAACAGAAAAAGTAACATAAAACCCACATTGAAAGTTCTCAAGCCTCGACTAAAGGTCCATACAGACCAAAGTCCACACTCCAGAGCTAACAGAACTATCAGAATTCAATTCTGAGCATGTTAGATAAGAATGTTGACTAAAGTCAACGAATTCCTAAGTTAAAGCTCTAAAACAGGGAAATGGCCATAACCACCAAACGAATGGCTAGGGTACCGAACCACCAGTCCCAGCAAGCCATAAATGATTTGGGGCCACTACAGGCAAGTTCTAATAGTACAAGAAAAGTGTAAACACGGGAATGATCGCAAGGGTCATTATATTTTTTTTATCTTATTTTCTCCAAAAACCCACTATTATTGAGAGCTCTAAACTCTAAAATTAGTGTGGGATCATCATTGTGAGCTAGATATTATAGGGTCCTCATTCGTGATCACTTTACCACCATAACTCATAAGTTTCTGACTTAATTTTTGTCAAATTCCTCCGTTTTAACTATTGCTCTCTTTTATCTTTGGAAACTGATTTGGGCATGTTATGGTAGGGGTATCATACTCAAATTTTGATCATGTGATCCTTTTACCATGAGGGATATAATTATAGTTTTTAATTTATTCTTCCTTGCCCAGACCCGGAGGGTTGATTTTTTACCCAATATTTTGCATAGCAATATGGGTGTCGTTCTTCATGTTTTAATGTATAGATTAATATTATGATAGTATGGCAATGGTCAAAGGCTTCTCGGGAGAGATAAGCTTTGGGATAGTGGGTTCAAGAGCGCGTGTTCGGCTTCCAGATAGGTTACAACTTACCTTCTTTTAGACTTAGCTCATTTAAGGTACTTGTATAGTAGTTTGCTAATTGTTGGGGGGGATATTATGGTTTTGTTATGAAGATTAGGTAATTATGACTCTTATAGCTGATTTAGCTTAGATTTGAGGTTGGGGTCCTTAGTTTAGGTTATCCTTGTTCCTCTAAGGTCTTGCGTAGGCGGTGTAGTATCTTTAGGATGAGAATTTAGTTTCCTTTGCTTAGCTAGGTTGCTTGCGGCTGTGAGGGGAGTTAAGTTATACTTCCTTAGTGTAGAGTCAGAGATAGACTCTATTGTGGATTAGGTGCTTTTGTTCAATGTATATTTACTATTTCCCTTTTGTACTTCTTATTTTGTATATTGTGTATTTATGGGCCCAAGGCCATGGATGCTGGGTTTCCTGGACTTTAGGTTAGTACATTTTGTTCTTATCTTAACTCGCTTTGTTCATACCTTACCTTAATCTCAGGTTGTCAGTTAATTTAATTGTGATTGGGTTATAGACTTAAGGATGAATTTGATGTCCTTGTTATATGTTAGGGTAGTAGTATGTGATTGAGTAGTCTTTCCTTCCCTAGACCTTGTAATTATCATCTTATATTTGCCTTTTTATGATATGAGATAGTGGACTCGAGGCCATGGTAATTGAATAGGACAGGACTCTAGGTTACTACGATTTGCCTTAGCTTGACTTCAGTAAATTGTGTGTTTTAGTTTGATTTGGTTAGTTGTGCGCCTTAGACTAGTTTCAGTTAGATGTATTCTTTAGGTGGGTTTTCCCTGGGGAGTTTATAATTAGTTGGATCCTTGTATGAAGTTTCTCTAGGATTGTAACCTTTTGTTAGTTAGTGGACCTTGGAATTCTTGGTGTGGGTTTGATTGGACTTGGTAGTGATATTTGACATGATTATTCATCAATGTTCTTCTATTGTGGTTGTTTTCTTCATGAAATATGAAAGGTTTGATTTAAAATACTGGTTTTGGTTTTGGAAATGGATTTTTGAGAACATTTTTGGCACTTTGGCTGTCTCATAGAAAATTTGGTATACTTTATGAAATACTGACTTGGGATAAACTTGCATTCCCGAGGGAAAATATTTTGGGTGGTTTTTATTGATTTTTAGACTTGCATGCTCGAGGAAAAGTATTTCGAGTGGTTTATATTAATTTTAAACCTGCATGCCTGAGGGAAAGTGTTGCAGGTGGTTTTTGTTGATTTTAAACCTGCATACTCGAGGAAAAGTGTTCCGAGTGGTTTTTACTGATTATGATAATTGCATGGTTATTGAGATATGGTTCAGAATTGGTATATGGATATTGCGAGTCCCCCATTGGTCCTGCCTTTGCAAAGCTATGGCTGGAGGAGGAGTATACTATACTATTGGTACTTTGCACAAATCATATGGCATATCATGGCATGATTCCACCTGCATTACCCTATTAGGTTGATTTTTAGTCACTATTGTCTGCTATTTGCATCCTTCGGACTTATGGAGGGTCCGGTTGGATTTATTGTTTACTGTTTGTACCTTCCAGGAGTATGGAGGTCCAGATAGGTTTGTTTGTTATTGATTGTACCTTCCAGGCTTATGGAGGTTTGGTTAGGTTGTAGTTAGATCTTTACTTTATGCTTTTTGAGTTATTTCTTATGCTTACCTCAATTGTACAACTTGGCCAACCACTCTCTTTTACTTGTAATCATGGTCCCAGCGTGTTGTTATTATTATTAGTATTATTGGCTTCACCCTTATCTTGATGGTTCACGAGGTCGCTATATTAGTTTCGACCATGATTGCCTACCATTATAGTTACCCTTGATGTGACTAGACCTCTAGGTTACCCCCGTCGATTAGTTTATTTTACGATGTGCCTTGCTAACCTATTTTCCTTACGCTTTTCAGATTATTTACTTATGCTTTTCATTGTTACCTAGATGTGACATGTATCTCTCTTCTGACCCTTCGTTCCTTATCTTTAGCTTATATTCGCGTGTTATTATACTTGTATCTTATTTAAGCTCAGTCGGCCTATGATGCCTACTGGGTACCACGTGTTTTGGTACTCATGCTACACTTCTGCATCTTTTTTTGATGTAGATCTTAGTGTGGGTTATCGTTGTTGACGTTATCCTCGAGCGGTGTTGCTGATCGAAGATACATGGTGAGCTCTTGGTGACAAGAGTTGACCCATCTCCTTCTGATTTTGGACTAGTCTTACTTTGCTCTTTTAGGGATAGTTCAGTGAATATTGTATCTATTTAGTTTTTCGTATGTTGTAGTAGCTCTTATACTGACTGATACCAGGTCTTCGGGATGTTGTTATTTTTGTGTTTCCTTTCCTCTCTTTTATTTATTTTTTCCTTCTGCTTTCTTTTATTTCTCTTGTTAGCCCGTTACTTACCATTCTGTGCTAAGGTTTCGGCTTACCTACTAGTGGGTTATAGTAGGTGTTATCACAACCTGCAAAATTGGGTCATGATAGATTTGTATCATAGCTCTAGGTTCACCAGTGCCATTGGTACAATAGCAACTGTCTGATAGTGTCTCGCGGATTGATACAATGATGTCTATATCGTATCTGCAGGAGGCTATAAGGCATTCTTAGGAAAATTTCTATCTATTTGATTCATTATCATGCCTTTTTGACTCTATCAACTTCTGAACTTAATTTGTTTCATTCCTTCCCAGATGATTAAGACATTTATGACAGCAGGTGAAAATGAGGCTCTTGCGCTTGTTACCACAGCACCATCACCAGATCTACTGATAGTGATTGAGGGCTTACTATTTCAACAAGATGATTTGGGACCAGCCCCACTTCCAGTAGGTTTTGTAGCCATTCCAGTTGTCAGGAAACCTTGGTTAGGACTCCGAGCTTTCTGGAGGGTGTGTCACAGGTAGGGGCAGTGCCTGGTACTTCTGGTGGTGTTATGGTCGGGGATAAGTTTACAGATCTTCAGCAAGGTTCTATGTCTATTTTGGAGTATGAGACAAGGTTTCACGAGTTAACTAGGTCTGAAACTATGACTATGCTTTCAGAGTATGAGAGAGTGCAGAGATTTATCAGAGGGTTGATTTCAAAGATTCGTTTGATGTCAGAGCACTTAGTTTCAGTTGGGACTATTTTACTTCAGGTGGTTGATCATGTGTGGACTGTAAAGGGGTTATGTCGTGAGTCCAATGAAAGCGTTGACAAGATGCATCACCGTCAGGGTAATTTCTATGGTTCTCATTCTACAGGTAGGGAATTCTCTAAGTAAAGTTTAGCATCATTATTCTCAGCATAGCAGGTCGGTTCATACAGTGCTACGAGTTTGAAAAATGGTTATTCATATCAGGTTGGCAGAGGGGCCAGGGTTCAGGTCAGATGCCTTGAGGTTTGCATTTTGGGTATTTAGGGCATGGAGGCTAGTCTGGTTCAGTTGGGTCATCACAGCAGGGAAAGTTTGATAGAGGTTGCCACATGTGTAGTGACTTGAGGAATTTTGCTAGGGATTGTCCTAGGTTCATGGAGCTTCACCCTCTTCGAGTTCCAGTGCTACCGGCTAGAGGTGGCATGTAGTGTAGTAGGGATAGTCCCCAGAGGGTTAGCAGTGACTCTCAGCCAGGCAGTTTAGTTGACTGTCCCAAGTCAGCAGGTACTTTGCATCAGGGTAGAGCTTTTCAAAGTTGTTATGATTGTGGGGTGGTTGGCTACTTTTCTAGAGTGTATCCAAGACCTGGGATGCTTTACGGTCGATCTTTTCCTTTGCTTAGGTCCCATCGAGAAGGTAGCATGTCGAACTAGAATGACGATTTTGCAAGTTCGTTATTACGGTTAGGAGAGGTATTTTTTTGAGTGCTCAATTTGGAGGTGGACGGAGTTAATCAAATTCTCCTCCGAGTATGCCAGAGGTTGAGTCTCTAGGCACCGTCATTACAGGTATGATCTCTGATATCGTCAGCCAACCTTTATATTAGTTTTTATGGGGTCTGCATATGGTTATATATCTGCTCACTTTGCTTCACATCTGGGTTGCTCTGTGGTTCTTGTTGGTGCGTATATATGTAGCCACCTTGTTGGAGGATTCTTTTAGTAGTGGATCAAGTATGTCATGCCTTGGGACATTATAATTTTGAAGTGTAGATGTATGGGTTGACCTTGTCGTCCTGAGTAATGGATTTTGCTATAGTTCAAGGATAGGGTGATACGCCCAAATTACACCTCTTTTATGATGTATAAAATGGTCGTTGTCAAATATAGAACCTAACTAAGGTTAGGGTCAATCCCACGAGGAATATGGAAGAAATGCATCAGTAGTGAATATTCAACTAGTCGTCTTTATTTAAAAGGGGGGTTTATGTATCAAAAAGTAAGGTAGGAATTATTAGCAATTAAATATTTAATTGTGTTCAGATAATTAAAGGTAACTAGGACTGTGTTCACCATGATTTCATAACTTAGCAGGTATACGCAATTAGTGATCTATTCAGGTGCTTAACATGCAAGATCGGTAAGTTAAGTTTAACTAAATGGTTGATCTCCTAGATAGAAGAATTTCACCATGCAACTTGGTCCATCTATGGGTGTATGCTTTACTAACCCTTATCTTTGATCCCAAATTAGCTATTCAAGAATAATGTCAAGCAATTAGATGAGGGTTGGTAGCCTCAAATCTCCATTGTATAATCACTTTTCCCATTTGTTACTCCCTTGGTCCGGAAAGTAAGAATAAGGTGAGTTCTAACATGTGCACCTGTTAAAAAGCAATTTAAGTGAAGGGAAGAATAATACATGGATAAACACCTTCTTAGAATCACTAAGTACTTTGCTTACTTTGTTAATCTGTCATGGTTTCCACAATTCTAGTTATGGTGTTTAGCTACTCATACTTGCAAAAATCATAAAATAATACATAATAAAAGACTTACTTGTATTAACCATGAAAATTACTTCAAAGTAGCCAAATAATCCAAGAACACAAATAAATAATAAAGGAGAAGAAAAGAATAAATCAAAATTCTCCGGCCTCCACGGCAGTTCTTAACTCTTCCTAGCTTACAAAGTTAAAAGTAAAAAAAGTATATTTGTTCTCTTCTAAAATTATTCTTATGGACTATTTATAGATGTAGAAAAAAAAACCAAAAAAAAAAAAAACTGAATCCAAAACGAATTAAAAAATCAAAACGCAATTAAATTGGATTTCCACCGTGCATGCGCCGACTTGTGAAATTTCCATTGCACTGCTGAAACTTTTTTATTCTTCATCTCTTGCCACATGGCAAGCAGTGGCAGGTATGCTACTTTTCTTCTACTAGAATTGATATCATGCATATATATATATATATTATTTTATTAAATTTAATCTATTAAGTTCTGCTTGATTTCCTTATATGATTTCTCATTTTTAATTCATTTCTTCTTCAAATTTCTTCAATTTTTCATCGTTTTAATCCTACATATACAAATACCCAACGTAAGAATAATTTATAAAATCAGTGCTCAAAAATAATAATAAAAAAACTAAATGTGAGACAAATAATAATTAAATATATGTAATTTTTGCCTCACATCATGGGGTTAGTTATCTCTTTATCTCTTGCTATTTGGGCCTTGGATCACCTTGCTTATGCTTATGGTAATAGTGTTGATATCTCTCACTTGGGTTAGTTTCTGTGGTTGGCAAGTATTCAAGGTGCTTTTCTACCATTTTGCCTAGTTCTATCTTGGTTGTGTTTCAACTTCAGAATTGATGATAGGTTGGGCACTCGGCCCTTTCCTTTCCTGCCATATTGTATGACACCAGTTGAGTTGTAAAAGTTAAAGGAACAATGTCAAGATCTTCTGAGAAAGAGGTTGTCAGGTCTACTGTATATCTTGGGATTTCTATTTGTTTTGCAAAAGTAGGAAGGTGACTCCTTGCATATATGTGTGGATTATCGGTAGATGGATGAGGTGATGACTAAGGGTATGCCTTGGTGTTGTATATTAATGACTCATTCAACCAACTACAGAGTGCAGTGGCATTTTCCTAAGATGGATTCGAGGTTAGGTTTCCTCCAGTTAAAGATCGAGGTGGTGGGCATTCCCAGGACTACCTGGAGGGATTGTTGCATCCATTATGATTTTCCAGGTTATGTCGTTTGGTTGACCTAGGCCTCAGCAGCACTTACAGATTGGGCGAGCCGTGTATTCAGAGCCTCTTTTTACATCTATTCAGAGCCTATTTGGTTTCGATTTTCATAGTTCATCGGTGACATATGAGTCTACTCGAGGATTCGACAGAAGCATGATCGATATTTAGAGTGGGTTTTAGACTTGTGGGCTAGCAGGTTACTTCAAACAGTTTGTGAAAGGTTATTTTCAATTGCGGCATCTGTGGTTAGATTGATTCATTACATTGTTCCCTTCTGGTGGTTCAACGAGTTTGAGGAGAGTTTTATAAAAGCTCAAGCCTTATGGACTTCAATGACAATTCAGACTCTTCTAGTTATGGGCCAGAGGTTGGTGGTATTTTGACCTGCTTCCATAGTTGGTAGTTTGCATGATGGTATAGTAGGAGAGATTCTTTGAGATGGAAGACAATGAGTTTAGAGATTATGGAATTTTTAGTTTCTAGGTGTCGACCTTTGGATTTGGATATCAATTCCATGGCCAACGGTTTGTTTGGCTTGATATTCAAAGTATAGCTTTTTGCTACGTGACAAGGCTATGAAGGTGACCCTAGATCTGACTGGTGTTTTGAGAATATAGGGTCGTGGTGGTATTCCTAGAATTTGGAGTTGATTCGATGGCTTTGGACTTCGTGGTAGGCTTGCCACACCTTTTCAGAGTTTTGATGTTGCTTGGGAAGCGTAGCTTGACATGCGGACCTAATATCCTTCCATTTTTTAGCCTTCAGGTGCTTCCTGTTTCTTAACATTTGAGGATGAAAGTTCTTTTAGTAGTGGATATTATAATGACCCTCCAGGTCCTTTCTCGGTTTTAAGGCATTTTATGTATTTTGAACATTCCTATAGTGGCTACAAGTCATTTATGACTTACCGAGACTGATGATTTGATTCCCGAGTTGTACGATCGTGTTTTAGATGAATTTCCCTATTTTGGAACTCTTAAGGTTGAAAGGGTTGACTTTGGTAAATATTTGGAGTAAACAGGCTCGGATGAGAATTCTATCACTGCCATTAGCTCCGGAGCACAGACTTTGGGATTGTTAGACCTTTGGTTTGCATCTCAAGGCTTTTGGACTCATTTTGAGATATAGGTTGGTTTTTGGCTAAAATGAAGTTTGTGTGTGTGGGACCCACTTTTCATCAAAATGATCTCCGTTGGGAATTTAGATGATTCCGTTAAGTTTGGAAAGCCATTTCCAATTGGGTAGCATGCTTGGTTTGTGTTCATGGGGTTTTGAATGAATCTCGAAGGTCCATCTGAGTTTTTTAAACTCAGAAAATTTGTTGGTATTCAGCAGCTGGTGCAGCTCCAATTTTCTCTTCGCGATCGTGATATTTTCATCACGTCATAATGGTTAGATTGTTTGACCATAGTGATTGTGAGGTCTAGTTCGCATTCCCGATGAAGAGTCCAGCAGACCCGGCTGAGTTTTTTCTTCACAATCACCATGCTAACCATCACTATCACGATGGGTTAGCCTGGTTATTCTTCGTATTCGCTACAGGGGTCCTGGCGATCATGATAAAGGACCCCTGGCAGTATATAAATCTCCCTCTTTATTTTTTATCTCATTTTCTCCAAAAACCCACCATTGTTGAGAGCTCCAAACTCTAAAATTAGTGTGAGATCATCAATGTGAGCTAGGGATTGTTGGGTCCTCGTCCGTGATCACTTCCCCATTATAACTCGTAAGTTTTTGGCTTAATTTCTGTCGAATTCATCCATTTTAATTTTTGCTTTCTCTTATCTTTGGGGACTGATTTAGGAACGTTATGGTAAGAGGATCATGATCAAATGTTGAGCATGTGATCTTTGTCCCACAAAGGACATTATTACAGTTTTTAATTTTTGCTTCATTGCGCGGACCCTGAGGGTCAATTTTTGACTCAATTTCTGGCTTGATATTTCGCATAGCAATATTTAGGTGATTTAGCTTAGAGTTGGGGTTGGGGTCCTTAGTTTAGGTTATCCTTATTCCTATAAGGTATGGCGTAGGTGGTATAGTATCTTTAGAATTAGAATTTTCTTACCTTAGCTTAGCTAGACTGCTTGTGGCTGTGAGGGGAGTTAAGTTATACATCCTTAGTATAGAGTTAGCGATAGACTCTATGGTAGATTAGGTGCTTTTTGTTTGATGTATATTTATCATTTCCTTTTCGTACTTATTATTCTGTATATTGTGGATTTGTAGGCCCAAGGTCGTGGATGCTAGTTTTGCTAGACTGCGGGTCAGTATGTTTCATCCTTATCCTAGCGTGCTTTGTTCGTACCTTACCTTAATCTAAGGTTGCCAGTTAATCTAATTGTGATTGGGTTGTAGACTTAAGGATAGATTTGAAGTCCTTGTTATAGGCAGGGGTAGTAGTACATGGTTGAGTAGTCTTTCCTCCCCTAGACTTGGAGATTATCGCCTTATATTTACCTTCTTATGATAAGAGATAGTGGACCCAAGACCATGGTATTTGGATGGGATAGGACTCAAGTTGAGTACCATTTGCCTTAGCTTGACTTTAGTAAATTGCGTGTTTTAGTTTGATTTGGTTGGTTGTGCGCCTTAGACTAGTTTCAGTTAGATGTGTGCTTTAGATGGGTTTCCCTTGGGAGTTTATAATTATTTGGATCCTTCTAAGAAGTTTCTCTAGGATTGTAAACTTTCGTTAGTTAGTGGACCTTGGAATTGTTGGTGTGGGTTTGATTGGGCTTCGTAGTGATATTTGATGTGATTATTCATCTATGTTCTTGTATTGTGGTTGTTTTCTTTATGAAATATGAAAGGTTTGGTTTAAAACACTGGTTTTAGTTTCAGAAATGGATTTTTGAGAACATTTTCAGCACTTTGGCTTTCTCACAGATAATTTGGTATATTTTATGAAATACTAACTTGAGATAAACTTGCATGCCCGAGGGAAAATGTTTCGGGTGGTTTTTGTTGATTTTTAAACTTGCATTCTCGAGGGAAACTGTTCCGGGTGGTTTTTATTGATTTTTAAACTTACATGCCCGAGGAAAAGTGCTCCGAGTGGTTTTTATAGATTTTAAACCTGCATGCCCAAAGGAAAGTGTTTCGGGTGGTTTTTATTGATTTTAAACCTGCATACCCGAGGAAAAGTGTTCTAGATGGTTTTTACTTATTATCATCATGGCATGGTCATTGAGATACGGTTCAAAATTGGTATACAAATTTTGCGAGTCCCCCATGAGTCCTGCCTTTGCAAGCTACGGCTGGAGGAGGAGTATACGGTACTATTGGCACTTGGCATAAATCAAATTGCATATCATGGCACGATTTCGCTTGCATTACCTCATTAGGTTGATTGTTAGTCACTATTGTTTATTGTTTGCATCCTCCGAACTTATGGGAGGGTCCAGTTGGATCTATTATTTGTTGTTTGTACCTTTAGGGCTTATGGGGGTTCAGTTAGGTTGTAGTTAGATCTTTACTTTATGTTTGCTGAGTTATTTCTTGTGCTTACTTCAATTGTATAACTTGGCCAGCCACTCTCTTTTTCTTGTAATCATGGTCCCAGTGTATTGTTATTAATATTAGTATTATTGGCTTCACCCTTATCATGATGGTTCAGGAGGTTGCTATATTATTTTCGGTCATGATTGCCTACAATTGTGGTTACCCTTTATGTGACTAGAACTCTAGGTTACCCTCGTCGGTTAGTTTATTTTACAATGTGACTTGTTAACCTATTTTCCTTATGTTTTTCATATTATTTACTTACGCTTCTCATTGTTACCTAGATGTGACCTGTATCTCTTTTCTGACCCTTCTTTCCTTACCTTTAGCTTATATTTGTATGTTATTATACTTGTATCTTATTTGAGCTCAGTCAGCCTATGATGCCTACTGGGTACCGCATGTTTTTATACTCATGCTACACTTCTGCATCTTTTTCTAATGCAGATCTTAGTGTGGGTTATTGCCATTGACGTTGTCCTCAAATGGCATTACTGATTGAAGATACATAGTGAGCTCTTGGCGATCAGAGTTGACCCATCTCCTTCTGATTTTGGACTAGTCTTACTTTGCTCTTTCACGGACAGTTTGGTGAATATTGTATCTATTTTGTACTTTGTATATTGTAGTAACTCTTTTACTGACTGATACCATGTCTTGGTGATGTTGTGTATTCTTGTATTCCCTTCCCTCTCTTTTATATATGTTTTCCTTCCGCTTTCTTTTATTTCTCTTGTTATCCCATTACTTGTCATTCCGGGCTAAGGGTTTGGCTTGCCTACTGGTAGGTTGTAGTAGGTGTCATCACAACCTGAGAAATTGGATTGTGATAATCTTGGGCTAGGGTGAGCTCAGATAAATATATACTATTTTGTGCCTTAGGAGTAATTCATGTTTTGTGTGATGTCATATGGTAGTGTGGTATCTATTTGTGGATAGCCAACTGTCGTAGGATCCCGTAGGAAGTTTGGAGGCAAGAATCAGAGTCATAGAACTCCAGATATAATAGTTGTTGCGTTGAGAATAATTTTTGGTGTCTATGAATTAAAGTGTGTTGCGAAATGGGGGTCTAGGAGGGAGATGATGATGTTCTAGAATTTGCCTTTGCCACCACGAAAGGATGCCTCATCGCGATGAACGGTCCTCATCGCAATAATCTACCGCGATGGAGAGTCATCCATCGCGACAAGACTACGCGGCAGTTTACTTGTGCGACCTTCAATTTTCTGGGTCATTCTTCTCATTATTTTATTTCATCTTAGAGCTCCAAGAAGTGGGTTTCCCAAGAAAACTAGGGTAAACTCCATCGTTTGAGGTATGTAATCGGTAGATCTCTTAAATTATTGAATAATTATCTTTCTTACACCATGGGAGAAGAATTAATAGTGGATTTCTTGCAATTAATCCCTTGAAGCATAAACTTGGGAGGTGTAAAATCACATAGAATTGATCTTGAATTATGTTTTTATGAGTTCTAGCATAACAATATTAGTTCTTAACATGTTTAAGGCTAGTGGGGGAACCTTGGGTTTCATAAAGGTGAAACCTTTAGGCTTAAAAATGGTGGGAAAGCTATGAACTTAATTAGAGACCTTGAGTTCTTGATTCTATGAATGTTGTAGGTCTAATTAGTAGTTAATTAACCCTTGGAGAACACTAGAAACCTCGTTTAACGGGTAAAATGATTGGGTTTGATTCTCAAAGCCTGAAATGAAGGTTAATTGGCTAATTACTCTTATATTATTGCTATTTCTAGACCTTGTGCATTTTGGAGAGTTAAGAAAGGATAAGGTAGTGGTGAACTAGCTTGCGGGTATTGTATCTTCACTCGAGGTATATGATTTAAATTGGAGTTAAGACTCACCTTATTGCATGTTTGTAGTAAAATTGTATAACCTGTGATTGGTCTTCAGACGTGGTTGTATATATATATATGTTTTTCCTGTTGTGCTTGTATGAATAAGCTAAATGAACAGGAAGTGCGAAGTGAGCTAAAATGGCTAAGTATAAATAGTGTCTTAGGCACTGAGTGTCTTCGTGAGAATATGGGTCTGAGAACCTAGTTATATAGATGTTGTTGTTGATACATTTGATACGAAATGGATACCACATCGGTATGGTACATGGACACCTAGGGTCCCCTACAGGTCATGGCAAGTGGGCAGAAATAAGATCCATAGCATGTGTATACACCATTTTACCTTATTTTATATTGTTGTATTTCTTACTATGATGAGTGGATTGAGTACGAAGGTGACACTAGAGAAGCGGATGATATGAGTAGAGTTGATGGATTTAGTGATAAGTGAGATAGTTGAGTGTGATTACTCCTTTTATCTTTTGTGGTTCTATTCTATGAATAGTGAACCTGAATTGGTTTCTATTGAATTGACTTGAAAGATTATTTGCTAGTTGCTTATATTCTAAGTGTTGGAGTCCTGCCACTTGTTATGTGTTTTACTGCTTTCATGTTATATTATTGGGTCGGCCTATGATAACTACCAGTACATAGTGTATTGTACTGATACTATCCTGTGCTCTTCTTTTGTTGAGTGCAGACCCTGTTCCAGAGGCTGAGACGCGACCTTGGATAGAGTAGAAAGACACTGACTGCAGATCCAAGGGTGAGCACTACTTCTAAGGCTTCCGTGGATCCTCCACGAGTTGTTGTCCTTCCTTCAGATAATGGAACTCCTTATCTTATTATTTTTAGACATTGTTGGATATTTTAGACTATGTTGGCTTAGAATTCTGGACGATGGCTTTTAATTTTTGAGGATATGTTAGATGAATGTTTTTTCGCACATTCCTTTGTTATTTATATAAACCTTGATTTATTAATGACTTGAGTGAATTTTTACCTATCTTCTTTTAAATTAGTTAAGTCTGAGAGTTGGGTTGAGTTGTTTGGTTCTCCCACTGGAGGATTAGCGTGGGTATCAATCACGGCCCCATTTGCATCGTGACATGTAAGCACCAGAAAAATCCACTATTTTTACAATCCAAAAATCACTAAAAATTCTAAATTTAAAATTCAAAAATAACTAAAAAACTGAAAACTAACAGAAAAAGGAAAACAACTTCTTTAAAAATTTAATTTTTAAATTCGAAACAAAAAGAACTACAAACTCACAAAAAATACGACAATTTCTTAGAAATTTAAATTTAAATTTTAAATTAAAAAATTGTTAACTCACACAAAATTTATATATATATATATATATATATATATTATCACGCCCCGAGCCTACCCTCTGTTCGTAACACGAGACCTGAGACCACAAGTGATCCCAAGCTGACCCTTTGGCATTAGCATGACTTAAAAACTGAACATAAACATAATTAAAAGGGGCGGAAGCTTAATAATAGGCAAAAGGGCAACTCCATAAATATAGATACAGCACAAGTCTAGGAGTAACAATCCGAAACATCAAGACACTGGATATCTAGCTATGTCTGAAAAGCCTCTAAACTGACATAATGAGTTGTTGGGACAAGACCCCAGCTAACTCTAAGTACTGGAAAAAAAGTCAAAAAGGCAGTTAAAACCCTATACCTAGTCCTTGAAGGAGGAAGACTGACCAACAGCGATTGGAAAACCTATAAGCTCTAGCCAGGAATCTGGTAGCGAGAGCCTGAATCTGCATCATGATAGGATGCAACACAAGAAGTATGCTTCAGCAGTATAGGATGTAATGAGTATGTGAGCTTATATAATATCATGACAAAACGGGCTTGAAAAATATGCTTAAAACTGAGTCCATGCATAGTTAGAAGAAATCGTATATAAATATCATAATTTGAACATAAGACATAAGGTAATAAGCCAAGCTTAAAAATAGAATATCATATAACTTAGTAGCTTGAAAACAATCGTATGGGAGTTTATCTTAACCGATATTAGACCATGTGAGCAACATGAAATTCAACTATATAATCCTAGTTGGCAAAGTTGCCCTATACCTTGCCAGGGTATAAGACATTATACATAGCGTGGAACCATTTCCATAGCCTATGGTGGCAACATAGTTTTGAAATTGGGTTATCTAGAACTCTCATTACTTGGTACTAAATACTACTCCCAAAATATATATATCATAGTGCTCATATACATGTGAAATATCTAGATGTCAAAGTTTATCCATGGTCATGATGGCAAACACGGATGTCATACTACTCACAAACCTTGGTTTTGAAAAATAGTTCATGAACATTGATGGCATGTCGGAATATCATATCATTCATAATAGGATCATATCTTAAAGGTTTGCATGACACTAGTTCAATTTCATAATCACATATAATTTCATAAAAATAGGAACTAGGCATACAATTGTTTTGAAATTATGATGTTATGCTATCAAAAGATGTCAATTTGCTTAAATCAATTCATGCATGCAAAATTGGCTAAGTTTAGTCTTCAATTCATAAGTAGGAATTCACTTGTAAAAACCCATTCAAAATAATGCAATTTAGAATTAGATTTCATAGAAGAATCATGAGAAAAACAAATTTATAGAAGCCCATGAGAATTGGGTAAGAACCCTACCTTGAAAATTCATAAAATCAATTTAAAGGATTGGGGTTTTGGGAATAAGGGTGAAAGAATTCCCTTATTGAATACCCACATATCTAAAATTAAAGCTTTCTTAACCTATAGATTGGGGATGGAGACTTGAAGATGGAACCCTAACTTGAAGCTTGAGAGAATGGAACTCCTTTTCTTCTTTTGGAACTTGATTAAGTGAATGGGAGAGAACATAGGCTAAGTGGGAATAAAAACCCTTCTAATTTTTCCCAAAATGACTTAACTCAGGAGTTAAAAGAGTGAAAAATTACAAAAATACCCCTGAGAAATAAGATTGAAAACTGATTAAAAATCTCGTCTTTAGGTTCCACGGGTGAGGTCTATAGACCGTAGACAGAACCATGACATGTGGTTGACTCCCATGGTTTCTGGCCTAATTGATCAGTTACAGGTCTGAGTTCCACATGCAAGGTCTATAGCTTGTGGATTGATCCACGGACCATAGAAACCTCCGGTGGTTTCAAAGGGAAAAGACAACCCTCTGTTTGATTTCCACGAGGGGAAACTAGGGATTGTGGTCCTATCCATGACCCGTGAATCCTGGTCGTGGTTTTAGATTTGAGGGGGCTTCTGAAGGACATGTTCTACAAGACCTTTCCATGGCTCGTGGTTCCATCTATGGCTCGTATTTTGGGTTCGTGGTCCCTGGAAAACATCAGAAAATTTAGAAATCCAAGTTTAAAAACTAGTTCAAATTCCGGGGTGTTACAATATCTTTCCCTTGGGATTATTCGTCCTCGAATGAAGACCAAGCAAGCAAAGTTTAGAGAAAAAGTTGTAATACCAACCAAAAGAACATGAAAAGATGAAGTATAGGCATAAGAACTGAGTTTTAACTTGAAACATGACTGAACTAAGCTCGTAAAACATTTATATAGGCTAGGATCATGAAAAAGGCTGATGGAATAGAATTGAAGGGAAATACTAAAGAGAAAAATATTACCTCGAGCGGAAACTGGATCGGAAGGAAAAGATGAGGGTAGTTGGCCCTCATGGCTTCTCCCGCTTCCCAAGTAGCTCCCTCAACTGAGTTTTTAAAGGCTGAAGCACTAACATGGTAATTGATTTCTGATTGAAGTATAAATTGAGCTAGATTCATGAGACATGCATGTATACTGAGAGCATAGGAATGGCTGATGGGACATGAAACTGAATATCTAACATGACGTCTAGTTCAGATCAAGAGTCGGGACTTAGCCAGAAATCATAGAGAACAAACGCATCCTTAGAAATCACAGTTAACTGAAAGGGATGTCAAACTGAGAATGGATCTATAAGAGAAAACCATTTTCTTCTAACTGAGCTTACTGCCAAGGACTAAACTGAGCATAGGGCCTACTGGCCTTAGGAATAATCACTGAAAGGTCTGAACTGATTTGATAAGAGGAGTCAAGTATACTGGAAGCTAGAGCTACTGGACATAAGATATGAACACCCTGGGCTGGGAGTAAGAACAAGACTATTCCTGCCTTAAAAATACGATTGACAGCTTTTCAGCTGAGGAAAACCTTTCTAACTACACTAGCTCCTCTAAATACCACACTTATCATAAGCAACTACAATTCTCACCAGCGCACAATAGATACTAAGGTTTGAGTCTAACTACCTGCCTTCACCATTTTCAAGCCTATCTCGACTAAATCTCTTGCATCTAGAGTTATCTCATAAGAATAGTATTTCTCCTTATCACAACAACCAACTAACCTTGAGCTTCTAACCAAAGGGTTACTAGTCACACAAAGCAAAGGCCCATATGTATTTTATCACGATATACAAGCTTATAACTATGGCAACCTTATGGTTTTGTAGCTTACACTATCCAAGGCTTCTCCCCTCTTCCTTAGCATTTTAGGAGCTGCAACTTTAAGAACTTCTACAGAGAGACATACCAAAATTTCTCATCTAACTACTTCACATGATTACTCCTTACCTCGTAATTCATCCACACCTAGAAGCGACGGTGGAACAAGTACACCAAAAAGGAAAGAAATCTACTACTACCCATCTAGGGTAGTACCAGGCTTCCTCCCCTAACACCTATAACAACATAAACCAGAATCACTGAAGGAAAAGAGTGGGAGCATGAGCATCACGAATGAAGGATTACTGATCGGTCTTGACTTACACTTAGTGTGATCAAGCCACTCAATATGAGTCTTGGGGAATCGAGCGCAAGTGGCATGAGTACTTTACATACGGGGCATGTAAGGCATTAGTAATGGGGATCACCACCCCTCATCAATAGAGGCAAAGGTCCTTAGGGCTTTAGAGCAAGGAAATCACAAGCACAAACTATTTCAAGAAATTAGGTTTGAGCACCGACATGACATAAAAATGATTTGATTATCCATTAAGGCATGTCTGAAGACTAAACTGAGTAAATAGGACTGAGCATGCTGCGAAACATGAGTTTACATAAATAACGAGCCTCAGGCCATAAAGCTGGGATTTAGAGAATCGTAGATTAAGAGTAGAATTGTTGTCTGAAGCAATCACTTATCATTCTAGGAGCTAAATATGAGTGTGAATCTGAACGGAGTGCGTAAATTTGAAATAGGACCATGGCGCTGACACACAAGGCATGCAAAAGGTGTTGTAATGACAAAAGTATACTTAGGATGCTAGGATGGAAATAAGCCTCTGCTTTCCCCCCTCCTAACTTTGTTCTAACACTCATTAGTATCACAACCTGAGCCTCCAAAATCTGACTGGTTCTACATCCTACCATCTCTCCCTTATAATCATGCTACCTTTCTAAGTCAGACTATGATCATTTTTCCCTAATAGAATAGACACTACTCTAGAATCTAGTACGAATATCCACTTCTCTCTATAGTCTAAGGCCCTACCTCACCTAAAATTCTAGGCCTCAACCTTTTTATCTCATATAGGGTTGTACCTACCACATTCATTAATTTACAACCTATCCTTTACAATGACACAAAATTACATGGTTCTAACCCCCCACAACTCTCTCTTTCTACTACCCACCAAGATACTATTCCCTCTATCACTACTCTGTTCTAAGTTAAGACGACTCACAACCATACAAGAATAGGGGTATGGGGACTATGGATGCATAAAGGAAGAAATCTAGTGACATACCCGTTTCAACTTCTGGAGGAATACTCTGACCCGGCTGGCTAGGCAATAAAAGGAATCTCCTTTGGAGATGACCATCATTGTTGCCCTGCTTAGCTGAAGGGCATTTACTTATTTTGTCTGGCCCATCTTACCGTAGCCAAAAACCACCTTCGTCCCCCGACGACACTCACCTAGATGAAACTTACTGCAAGTACTACAAGATGGGTACCTCAAGGTCCTCTAAGCCCTACTATGACAAGACTGAGAATCGAGTGCAGGTATGCTAACTGAAGATGGGGTTAGTCCAGATGGACCTCTGCTGAAAAGATGACCAGTTCCCACTACCAGTCTTCTGCTGACTAGGGTCATGGTTCCATGTTATGTTTCTCTTATTCTTCCTTTTTCTCTTCTTCAGTTTCTCTTTCTCATTCAACTGAGTTGTCATGGCTTGAACCAACATACGAATGGCTTCACGAAATTTTGTATTTGTAACCTCATGGTCAGGAACAGGAGGATTATCATTGCTTGTGGGGTTTCTTCGCGAAGGCATTATCTAAAATGCATAGATTATAAGGGTAAATAGAGTTAAACTCTATCGCACAATATTGAACATGAAAGACGTGAAGTTTTTCCTAAAACATCTCATAGCCTCTCCCTCATAAGTGTGACGCTCTTCACACCCATGAAAGAGACTCTACTTGATACGGCTTTCACATACCCTAGGACTTTTGAACCTGATGCTCTGATACCAAGTTCGTCATGACCCAAGCCTACCCTATTAATGTAACACGGTACCTGAGACCACAAGTGATCCCAAGCTAACCCTTTGGCATTAGCATGACTTAAAAACTAAACATAAACATAATCAAAATGGGCAAAATCTTAATAATGGGTAAAAGGGAAACTCCATAAATATCGATACACCATAAGTCTATGAGTAACAATCCAAAATATCAAGACAATGGATATCTAGCTATGTCTAAAAAGCCTCTAAACAGACATAATGAGTTGATAGGACAAGACCCCAGCTAACTCTAAGACTGCAGAAAAGTCATAAAAGGCAGTTAAAACCCCATAACTAGTCCTTGAAGAAGAAGGACTCACCAACAGCGACTGGAAAACCTATAAGCTCTAGCCACGAATCTGGGAGCGAGAGCCTGAAACTGCATCATGGTAGGATGCAACACAAGAAGTATGCGTCAGCACTATAGGATGTACTGAGTATGTGAGCTTATGCAATATCATGACAATACGGGCTTGAAAAATATGCTTAAAACTGAGTACAAACATAGTTAGAAGAAATCATATATAAATATCATAATTTGAGCATAAGACATAAAGTAATGAGCCAAGCTTAAAAATAGAATATCATATAACTTAGTATCTTAAAAATATTCATACAGGAGTTTCTCTTAACCGACATTAGACCATGTGAGCGACATGGAATCTAACTATATAACCCTAGTTGGAAAAGTTGCCCTGTACCTTGCCAGGGTACAAGACACCATACATAGCATGGAACCATTTTCATTAGCCTATTGGGCGAAACATAGCCTACGGTAGCAATGTTGTTTTGGACTTCGATTATCTAGAACCCTTATCGCTCGGTGCTAAATACTACTGCCAAAATATATATCATAGTGCTCACATACATGTGACATATTTAGATATCAATGCTTATTCATGGTCATGATGGCGAACCCGGAAGTCATACTACTCACAAATTTTTCTTTTAAAAAATAGTTCATGAGCATTGATGGCATGTCGAGATGTCATATCATTCATAATAGGATCATATCTTAAAGGTTTGCATGACACTAGTTCAATTTCATAATCATATGTAATTTCATAAAAATAAAAACTAGGCATGCAATTGCTTTGAAATTCATGATATTATGCTATCAAAAATATGCCAATTTGCTTAAATCAATCCATGCATGCAAAATTGGCTAAGTTTATCCTTCAATTCATGAGTAGTAATTCACTTGTAAGAACCCATTCAAAATCATGCAATTTAGAATTAGATTTCATAGAAGAATCGTGAGAAAAGTCAATTTATAGAAGCCCATGAGAATTGAGTAAGAATCCTAACTTGAGAATTCATAAAATCAATTTAAAGCATTGGGATTTTGGGCAAAAGGGTGAAAGAATTCCCTTATTGAATACCTACATACCTGAAATTGAAGCTTTCTTAACCTAGAGCTTGGGGATGGAGACATGAAGATGGAACCCTAACTTGAAGCTTGAGAGAATGGAACTCATTTTCTTCTTTTGGAGCTTGATTGAGTGAATGAGAGAGAACTTAGCTAACTGGGAATAAAAACCCATCTAATTTTGCCCAAAATGACTTAACTCAAGAGTTAAGAGAGTGATAAATTACAAAAATACTCCTGAAAAATAAGCTTGAAAAACTGATTAAAAATCTCGGCTTCAGGTTCCATGGGTGAGGTCTACGAACCGTAGATGGAACCACGACCCGTGGTTGACTCCCGTGGTTTCTGGGCTAGTTGACCAGTTGCAGGTTTGAGTTCCACAGGCAAGGTCTATGGCTCGTGGATTGATCCACGGACCTTAGAAACCTCCCGTGGTTTCAAAGGGAAAAGACAGCCCTCAGTCTGATTTCCACGAAGGAAAACCACAGACCGTGGTCCCATCCACGACCCGTGAATCCCGATCGTGGTTTCAGACCTGAGGGGGGCTTCTGCAGTACAGGTTCTACAAGACCTTTCCACGGCCCGTGGTTCCATCCACGGCCCGTGGTTCCATCCACGGCTCGTGGTTTGGATTCGTGGTCCCTGGAAAACTTCAAAAAAAAATTAAAAATCCAAGTTTAAAAGCTGGTTCAAATTTCGAGGTGTTATATATATATATACTCCAAATAAAAATAAAAATAAATTATGTAAAAAACTGTCATATAAAATTGTCAAAAACAAAAACTGTTATTTTTTAAAAATTGAAACTTTATTTCTAATAATAAAATAATAACTAGCTTCAATTACATAACACCAAATGAACGTAGTCCAATCTTTACTTATTAATGAATTTGCATATTTTTTTTAATTTTTTATATTTTTCAATAAAAAAATTAAATAAATTTTTGAATTCAAAATATTAATTTGAAGTGGTTACAACTATCCTTATCAATCTGAACATTAAATATTTTCTTTAAGAAGTCCATATAGATTTTTCTTTTTAAAAATTAACAAAAATATATTGAACAAAATGCCTATGTTGTGGACAATATTAAAGTAGTTTAGGACACAACTGATTTTATGCAAGTGGCAGAAAATAAATGGATACATTAAATTTGATTTTAACAAATAGAACAATAAAAAAATGTGGCAATTTTAGATTTGATTTAAACAGTTTTTGGTTTGAATGTGTATCAAATCATAAACATAAAAGAAGACTTAGAGACCATCACTACTCCCACTTCCCCAATTTTCTCTCCTCACAGACATTTTTTTTTTTTGCTTTGCAAACTATTTTTTTCAAATATAGGGAAAGAAAATCGCAAAAAGAGAAAATTCTTATAGAAGGAGGATGTGAAGAAGGAAAAACAATTTCAAGGAGAAGAATAAGTTTCGCAATAAGGTAAGAAAGAAAAGTAGAATGCCGAGTATTCTTTCTTCCCCTTTTTGTTTTTCGTCAGTCTACTTCCCTTTGTTTCTTCACATTATAGAGAATCATTCTTTTTCTCAAAAACTCTTTCTTCTCTAACTTTCAGTTAAGAGGTATCAAATTTTAGAGTTCTTGCTTTCTAAAAAAATTTCTTCCACTATTTTTTTAATTAGTGTAAAAATTCATAAGCTTTTTATATTCACTAAAGCTATTTGTATGCAATCCCACAATAATCTCGAAGATGATGGGGATCAAATATCATTTTTAAAAAAGCGGTATGTATGTTTTTGACCTTAATAATTTTGTGTTCTTTATTTGCAATTTACAAGTCTTTATCTTTGTGTTCTTCGGTCGTATTTTCTAATAGACTTGATGTGAGATGAAAATATTATGTAATTTAAACAATTAAAGAAGAGAAAAAAAGACAGTAGTATAAAAAATATCAATATATATAGACAGGATATAAATTCGATCTTATTCAATTTTATTTATTATCATGATTCTCATTATTGTAAAATCAGCACTTGCTAATTATATTTACTATTTAAACTTCATTGCGGCCAAAGTCATATAAACATCTAATGAATAGTTGTCATCAATCATCACATTATGATTGTCTGATTTTTCTTTCCTAGCAGATTTAAAATAAATGGCTAATGTTATCCATAAAAAATATTAACGGTAAGATTTTAAGATGAAAGAAGTTTTTATATTTAAAGATAAGCGAAGTTTTTTTTAAAAAAAACACTATACCACTTCCTTAAAAATTTAATTTTAAATTTGAAATAAAAAAACTGTTAACTCACACAAAAAGAGACCAACACAATTTTATTAAAATTTTAATCTATTAAAAATTTAGAAAGAAAATGTTAACTGACATAAAAAAAATGATTTTTGGAGTTTTTTTAATTTGGATAAATTTGTAATAAAAATTCATGCACTTTTCATATATAAAAAAAAAATTGATTTTAGGACGCGGCTTATTCAAACACACTTTTTTTTATTCTTTAAGTTTCGAACGGAAAACATGATTTTATACATTTTTTAACTCTTTTTTTAAAAAAATTGAATAAGTAAATAAATAAATATTAATATATCTGTAGTTAACATTGTAATATAATAATTTGTTTGAAAGAGTAAAATATTAAAATTGAGATAAAAACCCTATTTCCTATTTTTGCCCCGCATCCTCACCAAGCGTTCATCCATTAAGCGCACACACAATCTTTTATCCATAATTAGTTGTGGTTGCAATATGAAAAGACCTAATTTACAGTTAATTATACGATTACAATTATTTAAACAAAAAATTTGTGTTAAGGCATGATTTTCTCATTTTTTGTCATCTCTTGAAAAAGTTTTTTTTGTTGATGATAGCACTTACAATCAATTTTATTTTCACATACGAAGAGCTCCAAGTTTTTTATTCTAAGACAATAATTTTTATATGATTTTCAAGGAATTTGATATGGATACTTGCAAGTATGCAATTCAACTGATGTCATGATCATAATGGTACGTCGAACTAATTAAAATAGGGAGGCAAGACACGCATCAATATTTAAGTTGTTTATTTGTTAAGTTATGTATATTTATTGTGTAAATGCCTTTTACATTATCAATGTTATTTAATCTATAATAATAAGTTAGTTAACACCATTTTATTCATCATTTTGAATAAAGTTTATTTTTTTGTAATTATTTTACAAATAATCTATTTGTGTAAATATGTGTTACTCCTCATATTATTATTCTCATATTGTAAATGACATCAGCTATTTTCACTTTGATCATTTTATACACGCTTGTTTTGTCAAAAATAATATAAAATAATGAGAAGAGACTCAGAGATCAAAGAAAATGATAAGGGACAATATTAAGGACAAGGATCTCTCAGTGTTTTTTCGTTTATTAATCTCATGTTATTATTTTCAATAATTTTTCTCTTTAATTCATAACTATGTTATATTTCACTTATTGTATCTATTCTTAAAGTTATGCTAATGATTTAATTTAGATAAGATATTTTCAAATTGAGTGTGTTTATATTTAGAATTTGATTTGAAATATAAATTTTCTAAATTGAGTATAACACTTTTTATTTAATTGAAAGATAAAAAATTCTTTTAAACAAAAGAAGAAGATATGAATAATTTTGAATTTGTTTATATTTAGAATTTGATTTGAAATATAAATTTTATAAATTGAGTATAACAATTTTTATTTAATTGAAAGATAAAAAGTTATTTTTATCATAAACAAAAGAAGAAGATAGGAATAATCTAAAAAGACCTAAATACCAACATAGATTTTCTCAGAGAATATTAGTATAAATTAAAATTGATAAGCAATTAAAAATAATATTTACAATAGAAAATTGCTAAATTAGATTTCTAACCTAAAAGTTGTTCAAAAATCACTTTAACAACCTTTAAGTTATTTTTCGTGTATAGGATACTAAAAATTTAACTTATAAAAAAGAAAATAAATAATCTCAGCAAAAAAATTAATTTAATTATTGAAGTAATTAGATATTATGTGATATTAAGAATGTGACATAATAAATAAGAAATAACTACTGTTTCAATAATCGTGCATCTCGCGGGTACAAATACTAGTATATAAGAATAAGTAAGATTATGCATTTTAATATCTTCCTCTTTGTCATGCTTAGTGAAAATTTGAAAATAATGAGTACAATTATTCTTATTATGTACCAAACATACAAAGAACGAAAAAAATGAAAAAAAAGAATAAAAAGAGAAAAATACTTATAGCTTCTTATTATCAACCCATTTGTCTTCTCTATTTCTTTTTTATTCTTGCTTATAATAAAATCAGATTAATACCAGAAGGCTTCAAAAGAAAAACATGTTGATGGAAAAGGGAAAGAAGATGCACTTGAGGAGACAATTACATCAGAGAATGAATAAGATGAGAAAAGAAATACCGTATTTAATTGAGTGTGAAGCCATAAAATGGTCTTCAGGAACAAAAACAAACTTTTCAAGCTTTTGCCTCTTCAGTTGGTGTCACTTGGTGCTATAATGTAGCGTCTATACATGTAAATTTTTATAATGAAGAAATTAATACAGGGTCTTTATTTAATTATAAACAATATCTTAAGCTGAAAATAAGAGGAAAGGGCCCAAAAAAAAGAAGTGTAAATAATTGTATTGTAACATACTATTATCTAGGGTGAGCATGGTATGGTATATACTGAATTACCATATCATATCATACCAAAATTTTTGATATCGTGATTTTGGTATTATGGTATTTGGTATGGTACATGGTATACATTTTAAATTTTTTTGGTATTCGGTACAGTATTTGATATTTAGAAATAACATACTGAAATACTGAATACCATACCGAAGTATATAGTTACATAAATAACACATATATCTATGTATTAAAATACTAACAAATATACAACCTAGTATTAGTATAAATTAAATGTAAAGTTGAAACTTTTACTAATATATTATTGAAATGTCTTTTAAATGTAATGGATTAACAAACAGAGTTGTTTGTATTTTTTTTGAATATATATTTCTACATGTGTAATGTGTTAGCATGATACAATTGAGATCTTTTTTTTGAAAAGTCAATTTCATAATACTCTATTACACGAGTATATATTAGTCGAAGTTGAACAAATGATGGTTACCAAAGTTACCATACCGCATAATACCGAAATCGAACTTCAAAATACCAAATCATACCGAACCATACCAAATTAATTTGGTATGGTAATGGTGTAATAGTTTTAAAAATTGAATACAGAAGTTACCATACCGAAGTTTCAAATATCGTACCCTACCATATCATGCCCACCCCTACTATTATCATCTTAATTGTGGATGTCCATGTAATGACCCTCCAGGTCATTTTTATTTTCCGTGCTTTTTCTGCATTTGGAGCTTTTCCTCAGCGGCTACAGGTCATTTATGACTTGTCGAGACTAATGGTTTGGTGCCCGGGCCATTCGTTAGGTCGTTATGACCATTTCCCTGTTTTAGCCCTTAAAGTTGGAAAATCTTTGACTTCGGTCAACTTTCTTGGTAAACGCACTCAGAATCAGATTCCGACAGTTTCGTTGGCTCCAAAACGGGGATTTTGGTCTAGTGGGACCATTGGTTTGGGTCTGAGGGCTTTCAGTTTGGTTTTGTGTTGCTTTATGTATTTTCATAAATGTGGCTGGTAGGGTTGACTTTGGTCAATATTCAGAGAAGACGGCCTCGGATGGAAATTATGTCAGCGCCGTTAGCTTTGGAATGTCGACTTTGGGCTAGGAGGACCTTTGGTTCGGGTCCCGAGGCTTACAAACTTATTTTTGGGTTTTGAGTTTCGAGTTAGTTTTGGGCGTGGGGCCCACTTTTTATTAAAATGATCTTCGTTGGGGAGTTTCGTCAATTCCATTGAGTCCGGAATGCCATTTCTGGTAGGGTAGCATGGTTGGTTTATGTTCACGGCATTCTGGATGAATCTCGAGGGTCCGTCGGAAGATTGTTGGACTTGGGGAAATTGCTGGTTGTTGCATTAAGTTTCAGACCCTTTTGATCTTCGCGATCGCGAGGATCCCATCGCGTTCGCGAAGGGTTTCCATCGCGTTCGGGATGTAGCCGGCTTGGCTTCCTCTTCGCAAATGTGGCCTGGACCATCGCGATCGCGATGGTTGGGCTAGCTGTTTCTGGCGAACGCGGGGGTCCTGTCGCAATTGCAATTAAGGACCCCTAGCAGTTATATAAAACTTCAACTTCATTTTCTCTTTCTAAACTCCGAAAACCTCCATAGCTGAGCTCCCAAGCCCCATTTTCCAGCCCCTTTGTTTCAGCACTCTTCATCCGGTAAGTTCCCTCGTCACCCCTCTCCTCCTTCCGTCTTTATTCTCATAATTCTCCCGCTAAAACTCTATTGTTGTGAATTCTTAAGGTTGGGGTGATCCTTGTAGAAATCTGATCTTGTGGTGACTGCATCTTCTTGAATTCGTGCAATTCATCTTCGTGACGTATTTCTCTTATCGAGGTTAGTTTCCGCCTTTAAATTGTGAGCTATTCCATTTTAATTCCGTGAATTAGTAGCACTTCGGGGCTGTTTTGGGTCCCGAATTGAGCTCCATCCGAGCCCAAACATTGGGCATGGGTTCCTTAACCCACCGCAAGCGTAGTAGTGATTTTTGTTTTCTATTTCGTTGTGTGAGCCACGATGGTCATTTTTCCGACCTGATTTTTTGCCCGATTTTCCATATAGCAATATGGGTGTCATTCTTCTCGTCTAGACACCTAGTTTATGTTCTTGATCGCGTGGCAGATTTCTAAGGCTGTTCAGAAGGGGAAGATACATGAGTGACGGTTCGTGTTGGCAGTTCAGTCCCGAGGTAGGTTACGGTTTTCCTTTTAGACTGATTTAGTCAGATAATATATATTTGTATGTTACTGGAATGCTAGGTTAGATTTTAGATAGACTTTAGGCTTGAATCTTGTTTATCATGTTAATTGGCCATTTCGGGTTTTTAGCCTAGAACTGTATGTTATCCTTAGCCTAGCAACTTGCTTCTTCTGTGTGGCTAGTATAGAATCCTTAGCATGTTTTTAGGAGTCTTTAGAGGTAGAATAGAGTTTTCCCGTGGTTTTTGCTTTTATTTCCGCTTTACTGCTTTATTCTATCATTGTGTTTAACTGTGGGCCCGAGGCCATGGCTAAGATTTGAACGGAGTTCCAGGTTAGTTCTCTTGGTTTGGAGGGTATTCTTGCCCTGTTTGATTTGACGACATGGTTTTTCCTCTGTTTGTAAACTTTCATACTCATATCGCATGGCATATCATTGGTACGACATGGATGTGTTTTTCAAAGGTTTTTGGTTTGAAATGAGGCTTTACTACGGTTGTAGAGATTTCTGGACTTAAATAAAAATTGCTTTGAGTATTACTATTGGAATTGGAAAGAAAAAGAGAAACTACTATTTTATGCATATATTTATAGTCCGATGCGGTATTCCGAATCTCCGATGCATTATTTTGGGTATTTTACTCTCATATATACATATTTATAGTCCGACGTGGTATTTCGGACTCCCGATGCGTTATTCCAAGAATTTTACTATTTCACATATATATATGCATAGTCAGATGCGGTATTCTGGGCGCCCGATGCGGTATTCCGGGTTTATATTATATTGCATTCACACATGCATCATCGTGCACCGCATTGTATTTGCTTGGGCACGTGGATTGACTCTGGTTGTCTTGATGTTGTTTTCCTTTCCTTTTCTTTTGTTGGTTTATTGGCATGTCTCCGGCTTTATAACTAGATTTAGGTGGATCCCTGTATAGCTAGCTGCTTTTCTGTAATCTATTTACATATATTATCTTTCTATGCTCGGTCGGCCTATGATGCCTACTGAGTACCCATTGTCTTGGTACTCATACTATACTCTGCATCTCTTTTTCTAATGCAACACCTAGTACGAGCCACCCTCACTGATCTCCTGTCGTTCGAGACCCGTTGCTATTCGAATTACGGTGAGCTCCCGACGCTTTTGGAGACTTTACATGCTTTCCATCTTGTACCTTCTGTCTATATTTTTTATTTTGGATAGACAACATCTGTTGTATAGATATTCCTTACTTTAGTCGCTCTTGTACTAGTGACGCCAAGTTCGGGTTGGTTCTAGAGTCTGTTTTGTCTCGTTGGTCACTTTAGGGCCTTCTTTTGTATATTTGTACGATGGTATGTATATATGCTATTGGCCCTGTCTTTTCGTTTATGTCTTTCGCTTTTTTTTAGTTTAATTATTATTTATTGTCTTTCGCGTATTTGGGTTAGGCTTGTCTACTGGGGGGGGGGGTTGTAGATGCCATCATAGCCCAGTTTCGGGTCGTGACAGAGTGGTTTCAGAGCGCTAGGTTCACCGGTCTCGCCAGTACAAGAGCAAAGTTTCTAGTAGAGTCTCGTGGATCGGTACGATGACGTCCGTTTCCAATCTACGAGAGGCTATTGGGACATTCCCTAGGAAAGACTTCATTTAATTTGATTCCTTATCGTGCTTACTTGATTTGGTCAACTTCTAAGTATCTTTGTTTCACTTTTTCTCAGATGGTTTGGACGAGATCTGCAGCGGGTGAGGACGAGGCCCCTGCGCCTGCGGTTAGAGGCCCAGCTATGGGACGGGGTAGAGGTCGACCAAGAGGTCGAGGTAGGGCATGAGCTGCGGCGCCATCTCAGGCTCGGGCTAAAGTACCATCACCAGAGCCTGAGGTTAGAGTGGATGAGGTTCAGTATGAGCTGGAGCATGTAGGGCCATCCCAGCATCCGACAGGTTTTGTGGCTACTCCAGTATTACAGAACACCTTGGTTCCATTGTTGGGGTTTCTTGAGGGTATGACTCCACCAGCAGCTTTGCGGAGCACTCTAATTGGTTCTCAGGTTCGAGGTGAGGCTCAGACTTCAGCTCAGGAGGCAGCACAGGGTTCAGGAGCGCAACCTGCTGCTGCGGCTCTGAAATTTGAGGTACTACCGGTCCCTGCAGTTGCTCCCCCTCTTCCAGCCATGCCAGTTATGTCTTCCGAGGAGCAGAAGATGCTTCGTAGGTTCTTGGGATTGGGTCCTCCGAGGTTTTTAGGTGCTTCTAGGGAGGATGCGCACGAGTTTCTGACTAGCTGCCAGGAGAAGTTACATAATTTGGGGTTAGTTGAGTCTCATGGAGCCAATTACACCGCGTTTCAGCTGGATGGTCCAGCAAAAGAGTGGTGGAGGTCATATGTTGTTTTTAGACCAGCCGGATCACCTCCGCTTACTTGGGATCAGTTCTCAGCAGATTTTCTAGAGAAGTATGTGCCGCGTAGCATAAGGGAGCATCTGATGGATCAGTTCGCTGGGTTGGAGCTGGGCTCCATGACTGTGTCTTAGTATGAGGTTCAGTTCCATCAGTTGTCCAGACACGCCACTATGATTCTGCCCACCGAGCACGAGAGAGTATGCCAGTTTGTTCGAGGTTTGACCTTGCATATCTGCTTGGCCACAGAGTGTATGGTAGCATCGGGTCAGTCTTTTCTGGAGGTAGTTGATCATGCCCGTACTATTGAGGGTGTACTTCGCGAGGCCCAAGGGGGCAGCGATAAGAGGCCCCGCCATCAGGGCAGTTTAAGTGGTTCACAAGGTCGTGGTAGGGCCTACTATAGTAGAGGTCAGCACCAGCAACGTTTCCAGCCGAGTCGGCCTGTTTAGGTAGTATTATAGACAACTGAGGGTCAGAGTAGCCAGAGTATCGTTCCTGCTCCACGAGGTGCTGATTCAGGGTCTACAAGCCGTGGTGGTCGTTCTTATTGGGTCGGGTCTTTATAGCAGAGTACATGGGGTCGGGGTTGTTATGAGTGTGGTGAGATGGGCCACTTTGCTAGAGAGTTCCCGACGGCACAACACCCTAGGCGACAGGATTAGTTGGTTCAGGCCCCCAGGGCTCCAGCATCTCCAGCTAGAGGCGGTTCACAGGGTAGTAGGGTTGGTCCCCAGGGTGATAGATGTGGTCCTCAGTTCGGTAGGTCAGGTGGTCGTGGCAGTCAGGGCCACATGTATGCACTTTCCGGCTGGACAGAGGCCGAGGCTTCAGATGTTGTGATCACAGGTACGATCTCCATTTGTCATCAGTCTGCTTCTGCTTTGTTTGATCCGGGGTATACATTCTCGTATGTATCTGCTTATTATGCCACTCGTTTGGAGTCTTCTTGTGAGTCTTTGCCTGCGCCCTTGTGTGTATCTACCCCAGTAGGTGATTCTTTAATAGTGGATTAGGTGTATCGGGCTTGTGTGGTGACTATCTTGGCGTATGACACGTGGGTAGACTTCGTTGTTCTTGATATGGTCGATTTTGATGTGATCTTGTCATGACCCAGAACCGGGCCATGATGGCGTCTACATAACCCCCCCCAAGTAGACAAGCCTAACCCAAACATGTGGAAGATAATAAATAATAATTAAACTAAAGAAAGCAGAAGACATGACAAAAGATAGGGCCAATAGCATATATACATACCATCGTACAAATATACAAAATAAGGCCCTAAAGTGACAAACGAGACAAAATAGACTCGAGAACCAACCCAGACATGGTGTCGCTAGTACAAGAGCGACTAAAGTAAGGAGTAGCTATACAACAGGTGCTGTCTATCCAAAATAAAAAATATAGACAGAATGTACAAGATGGAAAGAACGCAAAGTCTCCAAAGCGCCAGGAGCTCACCGCGATCCGAACAGGAACGGGTCTCGAACGATAGGAGATCAGAGAGGGTGGTTCGTACTAGGTGCTGCATCAGAAAAAGAGATGCAAAGTGTAGTATGAGTACCAAGACAACGGGTACGCAGTAGGCATCATAGGCTGACCGAGCGCAGAAAGATAATATATAAATTACGGAAAAGTAGCTAACTATATAGGGATCCACTTAAATCTAGTTATAAAGTCGGAGACATGCCAATAAACCAACAAAGGAAAGAAAAATGACACCAAGCCAAGTAAAGTCAATCCACGTGCCAAAGAAAATGCAATGCGGTGCACGATGATGCATGTGTGAATGCAATATAATTTGAACCCGGAATACCGCATCGGGTGCCCGGAATACCGCATCGTACTATGCATATATATGTGTGAATTAGTAAAATACCCAAAATAATGCATCGGGGGTCCAGAATACCGCATCGAACTATACATATAAGCGTAAAATAGTAGTTCTTTTTTTCTTTCCAACATCCTATAGTAATATTCAAAGTAATTTTTATTTAAGTCCAGAAATCTCCACAACCATAGTAAAGTCTCGTTTCAAACCAAAAACCTTTGAAAGACTATCCATGATGTACCAATGATATGCCATGCGATATGAGTATGAATGTTCGCAACAGAGGGAAAAACCACGCCATCAGATCAAACAGGGCAAAAATACCCTCCAAACTAAGAGAACAAACTTGGAACTCCGCCCAAAATCCTTGCCATGGCCTCGGGCCCACAGTTACATCCATTGATAGAATAAAGCGGTAAGGCATAAAGAAAAGCGACAACCATGAAAAACCTCTATTCTGCCTCTAAGCCACCTAAAAACACACTAAGTATTTTGTACTAGTCACACAGAAGAACCAAGCTCATAGGCTAAGGATAACATACATGCTAAGCTAAAGATCCGAAATGGCCAATTAACATGGTATACAGGATTCAAGCCTAAAGTCTATCTAAAATCCAACCTAGCGTTCCAGTAACATACATATATACATTATCTAACTAACTCAGTCTGAAAAGGGTAAACCGTAACCTACCTCGGGTACAAATTGCAAGCACGAACCGTCACTCGTGTGCCTTCCCCTTTTGAATAGCCTCAGAAAGCCGCCACGCGATCAAGAACATAAACTAGGTATCAAGATGAGAATAATGACACCCATATTGCTATACGAAAAATCGGGCCAAAAATTGGGTCAAAAAAATGACCCTCGGGGACCGCGCAATGAAACAGAAACAAAATTCACAATTATGCTCACGGTGGGTCAAGGAACCCATGCCCAAAGTTTGGGTGCGAACGAGTTTGTTTCGGGGCCCAAAACATCCCCGAAGTGCTACTAATTCATGGGATTAAAACGGAAAGCTCGGAATTTAAAGGCGGGGATCTACCTCAACAAGAGAAACACATCACATGTAAGTTGCACAAATTTAGGAGCATGCAGTCCCCAAATACCAGATTCCACAAGATTTCCCTAACTCTAAGAATATAGAAACAAGGAAATTTTTCGGAAGAATTACGAGAATTTACACAAAACGAGGAGAGGGGTGACGAGGGAACTTACCGGGTGAAAGATACTGAGCAAGGGAGCTGGAAATTGGGAGCTTGGAGCTTGAAGCTTAACAATGGAGTTTTATTGGATTTTTGAAGGAGAAAACAAAGTTGGGACTTAATATAACTGCCAGGGATCCTTCAGCGCGTTTGCGACAGGACCCCCGCGTTCGCAGAGAACAGCTGGCCCAACCATCGCGTACGCGATGGTACAGGTTGCGTTCACAAAGAGGAAGCCAAGCCGGGTCCCAACTGCCTACATCGCAAATGCGATGGTCAAGAAACTAGACCATCGCAAATGCGATGGGGTCCCCGCGATCACGAAGAGCAAAGTTGTTTGCAACTTAATGCAACAACCAGTATAACACCAAGTCCAAAAATCTTCCGACGGACCCTCAGGATTTATCCAGAACCCCGTGAACACAAACCAACCATGCTACCCTACCAAAAATGGCATTCTAGACTCAATAGAATCAATGAAACTCCCGACGGGGATTGTTTTAATGAAAAGTGGTCCCCACGCCCAAAACCAACTCGAAACTCAAAATCCAAAAACAAGTCTGGAAGCCTCGGGATTGGAACCAAAGGTCCCTCTAGCCCAAAGTCGACATTCCAGAGCTAACGACGTTGACGGAATTTCCATCCGAGGTCGTCTTCTTCGAATGTTGACCAAAGTCAACCCTACCAGCTAAACTGACTTCAAAACACACCAAACCACACAAAACCAAACCGAAAGCACTTAGACCCAAACCAATGGTCCCACTAGACCAAAATCCCCATTCTGGAGTCAACGGAACTGTCGAAATTCGATTTTGAGCATGTTTTCCAAGAAAGTTGACCAAAGTCAAGGATTTACCAACTTTAAGTGCTAAAACAGGGAAATGGTCATAACGATCTAACGAACAGCCCGGGCACCAGACCGTCAGTCCCGACAAGTCATAAATGACATGTAGTCTCTGAGAGAAATCTCAAAACACAGAGAAAGCACGAAAAATGGAAAATGACCTGGAGGGTCATTACAACATCCACTACTAAAAGATCTTTTTCCCACAAAAGTTAGAAAAAGGATAGTACCTGAAGACTCGAAAAGATGAGGATAACGGATCCACATGTCGGTCTCAATCTCCCAAGTAGCCTCATAGACAGGATGATGCCGCCACTAAACCTTAACTGATGGAATCTCCTTGGACCTCAACTTCCTAACCTGCCTGTCCAAAATAACAATAGGCTCTTCCTCAAAGGCTAATGACCCATCCAACTGAACCGACTCCAACTGAAGTACATGAGACTCATCCGGAATGTACCGCCGCAACATAGAAACATGAAACACCGAATGAACACTAGAAAGAGCAGGAGGCAAGGCTAACTCATAAGAAACCTCTCCAATATGACGAAGGATCTCAAATGGCCCAATGAACCTCGGACTGAGCTTACCCTTCCTCCTGAACCTCATCACGCCCTTCATGGGCGATACCTGAAGGACCACACTGAAACCAAACATAAACTCGAGATCTCAACTCTCCGGTCAGCATAACTCTTCTGCTTACTCTAGGCAGTACAAAACCTCTCCTGAATAACCCAAACTATATCCATAGAATCATTAAACAAATCAGTACTCCACAGCCTAACCTCGAAAGCATCAAACCATCCCACCAGAGATCTGCCTCGCCTACCATACAAAGCCTCGAACGGAGCCATCTGGATGCTGGAATGGTAAATATTATTATATGCAAACTCTGCCAAGGCTAAACACTAGTCCCACTGACCCCCAAAATCAATAACACAGGCTCGCAATATATCCTCCAGAACCTAAATAGTATGGGAGAGGGGTGAGGAGGGAACTTACCGGGTGAAAGATACTGAGCAAGGGAGCTTGAAATTGGGATATTGGAGCTTAATAATGGAGTTTTATCAGATTTTTGAAGGAAAAATAAAGTTGGGACTTAATATAACTGCCAGGGGTCCTTCATCGTGATCGCGATAGGACCCCCGCATTCGCGGAGAACAGCTGGCCCAATCATCGCGTTCGGGATGGTTTAGGCTGCATTCGTGAAGAGGAATCGAAGATGGGTCCCAGCTGGCTACATCGCGAATGCGAAGGAACCCTTTGCAAATGTGATGGTGAAGAAACTATACCATCGCGAATGTGATGGGGTCCCCATGATCGCAAAGAGCAAAGTTTTCTGCAACTTAATGTAGCAACCAACAAAACACCAAGTCCAAAAATCTTTTGATGGACCCTCGGGATTCATCCAGAACCTCGTGAACACAAACCAACTATGCTACCCTACCAAAAATAGCATTATGGACTCAATAAAATTGACGAAATTCTCGGCGGGGATCATTTTAATTAAAAGTAGGCCCCACACCCAAAACTAACTTGAAACTCAAAATCTAAAAACAAGTTTGAAAGCCTGAGGACCAAAACCAAAGGTCCTGCTAGCCCAAAGTTGACATTCCAGAGCTAGCGGCGCTGACGAAATTTCAATTCGAGGTCGTCTTCTCCAAATATTGACCAAAGTCAACCCTACCAGTTAAACTGACTTCAAAACACACAAAGCCACACAAACTAAATCGAAAGCACTAAGACCTAAACCAATGGTCCCACTAGACCAAAATCCCCATTACGGAGCCAACGGAACTGTTGAAATTTGTTTCTGAGTGTGTTTGCCTAGAAAGTTGACCGAAGTTAAAGATTTACCAACCTTAAGTGCTAAAATAGGGAAATGGTCATAACGACCTAATAGACGGCCCAGGCACTGGACCGTTAGTCTCGAGAAGTCATAAATGACCTATAGCTATTGAGGAAAATCTTGAAATGTAGAAAAAGAATGAAAAATGGAAAATGACCTGGAGGGTCATTACAGATCTTGGGCATGGATTGGTTGTCTCCTTATCATGCAGTCTTGGATGGTTTCGCCAAGACCGTTACTTTTTAGATGCCTGGTATCCCTCCTATCATATGGAAGGGAGCCGATAGCCACATGCCGAGGGGAGTTATATCATTTTTGAGCACCCAATGGCTGGTTGGGAAGGGGTGCTTAGCTTATCTTGCCTATATCTGTGATACTAGTGCCACCACACCTCCTCTTGAGTCTGTTCCTGTGGTTTGCGAGTATTCAGATATATTTCCTTCTGATCTTATAGGTCTTTCTCATGATTGTGACATTGATTTTAGTATCGATGTCGAGCCGGGAACCAAGCCCATTTCTATTCTGCCATATTTGATGGCACCTGCTGAGTTGAGGGAGCTTACGGATCAGCTCCAGGATCTTTTGAGTAAAGGGTTCATTAGGGCTAGTGTGTCTCTATGGGGTTCTATGATTCTGTTTGTGAAGAAGAAGGACAGGGATATGCGTATGTATATCGACTATAGGCAGTTGAATAAGGTGACAGTTAAGAATAGATATCTGATACCACGTATTGATGACTATTTTACCAGCTACAGGGTACAGCAGTGTTCTCTAAGATAGATTTGAGGTCCGGTTATCACCAGTTGAGGATTAGGGCTGAGGATATCCCAAAAACTGCATTTAGGACTCGATACGACCATTATGAGTTCCTAGTCATGTCTTTTGGGTTAACTAGTGCCCCAACAACATTTATGGAGTTGATGAACCGTGTATTATGTGCTTACTTGGATTCATTCATGATTGTGTTCATCGATGATATTCTAATTTATTCGAGGAGTAGGGAGGAGCATGAGCAGCATCTTAGAGTTGTACTTCAGGCTTTGCGAGACCACCAGTTGTATGCCAAATTCACTAAGTGTGAGTTTGGGCTTGAGTCTGTGGAATTCTTGGGGCACGTGGTGTTCAAAGATGGGATTATGGTAGATCCAGCGAAGATTGCAGTAGTTCGTGATTGGGCTAGGCCTACTTCTCCTACCGAGGTTCGCAGTTTTGTCAGGTTAGCAGGTTATTACAGATGGTTTATAGAGGGGTTTTCTTCGATAGCAGCTTCATTGACTAGATTGACTCAGAAGAATGTTCCCTTCCAGTGGTCAGATGAGTGTTAGGTGAGCTTTCTGAAGCTCAAGACCTTGTTGACCTCAACTCCGATTCTTACTCTTCCAGTCAAGGGTCAGGGTTTCACCATATATTGTAAGGTGTCAGCTATTGGTTTGGGTTGTATGTTGATGCAGTAGGGTCAGGTTATTGCTTATGCTTCCAGATAGTTGAAGGTTCACGAGAGGAACTACCCTACACATGACTTAGAGTTGGCAGCGGTAGTATTCGCATTGAAGATATGGAGGCATTATCTCTATGACATGCATTGTGAGATCTTTACTTACCATCGTAGTCTTCAGTACATTTTCAGCCAGAAGGATCTAAATTTGAGGCAGCGTAGGTGGCTAGAGTTATTGAAGAACTATGACATATCTATTCTCTATCATACAGGCAAGGAAAACGTGGTAGTGGATGCCTTGATCCGGAAGGCGGTGAGTATGGGTAGCTTGGCTTTCTTAGCTATAGAGGAGCGACCTTTAGCCTGGGACATCTAGTCCTTGGCTAATAGGTTTGTTTGACTTGACATTTCTGAGCCAAGCCGTATTCTTACGTATGTTGAGGCTAGGTCTTCCTTGTTGGAGTTGATTCAGGCACAACAGTTTGATGATGCAAGATTGAGGATCATTCGTGACAATGTGTTAAGTGGTGAGGCTAGAAAGGCGACTTTAGATTCAGAGGGTGTTCTCAGGATCGAGAGTCGTATCTACGTTCCTAGAGTTGGTGACTTGGTTAGATTGATACTGGAGGCAGCTCATTGTTCTAGGTATTCCATTCATCCCGGGGCAGCTATGATGTATCATGACTTATGGCAACACTACTGGTGGTGTGGGATGAAGAGGGATATTTTGACTTTCGTATCTAGGCGATTGAACTGTCAGCAGTTGAAGTTTGAGCACTAGAGACCAGGTGGTTTAACACAGAGGCTACCCATTCCTGAGTGGAAATGGGAGCGTATATCCATGGATTTTATAGTTGGATTACCACGTACCTTATGGAGATTTAATGCTATTTGGGTTATCGTGGATAGGTTCACGAAGTCTGCCCACTTTCTATCGGTTCAGACTTCCTACAGTTCCGAGAGGTTGGCTCAAATCTATATTTGAGAGATTGTCCATTTGCATTGGGTGCCAGTGTCTATCATTTCTGACCGAGGTACTCAGTTTACTTCACACTTCTGGCGGTCTATTCAGAGAGAGTTAGGTACTAGAGTTGAGCTTAGCACTTTTTTTCATCCGCAGACAGACGGCCAGTCAGAGCGCACTATTCAGGTTCTGGAGAATATGTTGTAAGCCTGTGTTATTGATTTCAGGGGTCAGTGGGACCAGTGTTTAGCCTTGGTATAGTTTGCATATAATAATAGTTACCATTCCAATATTCATATGGCTCCATTTGAGGCGTTGTATAGTAGACGGTGCAGATCTCTAGTGGGTTGGTTTGATACCTTTGAGGTTAGGCCATGGGGTAACGATTTGCTTTGTGATTCTATGGATAGAGTTGGGGTTATTCAGGAGAGACTTTGTACTGCGTAGAGTAGGCAAAAGAGTTATGCTGACTGGAGAGTTCAAGACTTTGATTTTATGGTTGGTGACTGTGTGTTCCTTCGGGTATCGCCCATGAAGGGGGTGATGCAGTTCGGGAGGAAGGGTAAGCTCAGTTCGAGGTTCATTAGTCCATTCGAGATCCTTCGTCATATTGGAAGGGTTGCTTATGAGTTAGCCTTGCCTCTTGCTCTTTTTAGTGTTCATTCGGTGTTTCATGTTTCTATGTTGTGGTGGTACATTCCGGATGAGTCTCATGTGCTTCAGTTAGAGTCGGTTCAGTTGGATGAGTCCTTAGCCTTGGAGGATGAGCCTATTGCTATTTTGGATAGGCAGATTAGGAAATTGAGGTCCAAGGAGACTCCATCAATTAAAGTTCAGTGGCGGCATCATCCTTTCAAGGAGGATACTTGGGAGATCGAGACCGACATGCAGACCCATTATCCTCGCCTTTTCGAGTTTTCAGGTACTATCATTTTTCTAACTTTCGTGGACAAAAGTTCTTTTAGTATTGGATGTTGCAATGACCCTCTAGGTCATTTTTTGTTTTCCATGTTTTTTCTGCGTTTCAAGCTTTCCCTCAGCGGCTAAAAGTCATTTCCATATTTTTGGTGCCCGTGCCATTTGTTAGGTCGTTATGACCATTTCTATGTTTTCACCCTTAGAGTTGGAAAATCTTTGACTCTGGTAAACTTTCTTGGTAAATGCACTAAGAATTGGATTCTGACAGTTCCATTAGCTCCAGAACGGGGATTTTGGTCTAGTGGAACCATTGGTTTTGGTCTAAGGGCTTTCGGTTTGGTTTTGTGTTGCTTTATGTGTTTTCAAGTCAGTTTGGCTAGTAGGGTTGACTTTGGTCAACATTCAGAGAAGACGGCCTCGGATGGAAATTTCGTCAGCGCTGTTAGCTTCAAAATGTTGACTTTAGGCTAGGGGGACCTTTGGTTCAGGTCCCGAGGCTTTCAGACTTATTTTTGGGTTTTTAGTTTCGAGTTGGTTTTGGGTGTGGGGCCCACTTTTCATTAAAACTATCTCTGTTGGAGTTTCATCGATTCCATTGAGTCTGAAATGCCATTTCTGGTAGGGTAGCATAGTTGGTCTATTTACGGGGTTCCAGATTAATCTGGAGGGTCCGTCAGAAGATTTTTGGACTTGGGAAAATTGTTGGTTGCTGCAATAAGTTGCATACCCTTTTGCTCTTCGCGATCGCAAGGATCCCATCACATTAGCGATGGTTTGGTTTCTTGACTATCGCATTCGCGAAGGGTTTCCATCACGTTCGCGATGTAACCAGGTGAGACCTGGCTTGGCTTCCCTTTTGTAAACGCAACCTGGACCATCGCGATCGCGATGGTTGGGCCAGTTGTTCCTCACAAAAGCGGGGTTCCTGTCACGATCGCGATGAAGGACCCCTGACAGTTATATAATACTTCAACTTTATTTTCTCTTTCTAAACACCAAAAAACTCCATAGCTGAGCTCCAAAGCCCCATTTTCTAGCTCCCTTGCTTCCGCACTCTTCATCCAGTAAGTTCCCTCGTCACCCCTCTCCTACTTCCATGTTTATTTTCGTAATTCTCCCGCTAAAACTCCATTGTTGTGAATTCTTAAGGTTGGGGTGATCCTTGTAGAAATCTGATCTTGTGGGGAATGCATGTTCCTGAATTCATGCAATTCATCTCCGTGATGTGTTTCTCTTATCAAGGTTGGTTTCCGCCTTTAAATTCTGAGCTTTTCCATTTTTATTCCGTAAATTAGTAGCACTTTGGGGCTATTTTGGGCCCTGAATCGAGCTTCATTCGTGCCCAAACTTTGGGCATGGGTTCCTTAACCCACCGCGAGCATAGTTGTTTTGTTTTCTATTTTACTATGCGAGGCTCGAGGGTCATTTTTCTGACCCAATTTTTGGCCTGATTTTCTGTATAGCAATATAGGTGTCATTCTTCTCGTCTTGACACCTAGTTTATATTCTTGATAGCGTGGTAGCTTTCTAAGGTTGTTCGGAAGAGGAAGGCACACGAGTGAGGGTTCGTGTTGGAAGTTCGGCCCCGAGGTAGGTTACGGTTTACCTTTTAGATTGAGTTAGTCAGATAATATATATTTGTATGTTACTTGAATGCTAGGTTGGATGTTAGATAGACTTTAGGCTTGAATCCTGTTTATCATGTTAATTGGCCATTTCGAGTTTTTAGCCTAGAACTGTATGTTATCCTTAGCCTAGGAGCTTGCTTCTTATGTGTGACTAGTATAGAATCCTTTGCATTTTTTAGGTGGCTTCAGAGGTAAAATAGAGTTTTCCTGTGGTTTTCGCTTTTATTTCTCCTTTACCGCTTTATTCTATCATTGTGTGTAACTATGGGCCCGAGGCCATGGCTATGATTTGGGCGAAGATCCAGGTTAGTTCTCTTGGTTTGGAGGGTATTCTTGCCCTATTTGATTTGATGGCGTGGTTTTTCCTTTATTTGTGAACTTTCATACTCATATCGCATGGCATATCATTGATACGACATGGATGTGTTTTTCAAAGGTTTTTGGTTTGAAATGAGGATTTACTATGGTTGTGGAGACTTCTGGACTTAAATAAAAATTACTTTGAGTATTACTATGGGATTTTAGAAAGAAAAGGAGAAACTACTATTTTATGCATATATTTATAGTCTGATACGGTATTTTGGACCCCCGGTGCGTTATTCTGGGTATTTTACTCTTATATATACATATTTATAGTCCAATGCGGTATTCTGGACCCTGATGCATTATTCTGGGTATTTTACTATTTCACATATATATAAGCATAGTCAGATGCAGTATTTTGGGCGCCCGATGCGGTATTTCTGGTTTATATTCTATTGCATTCACACATGCATCATCGTGCACCGCATTGCATTTGCTTGGGCATGTGGATTGACTCTGTTGTCTTGATGTTGTTTTCCTTTCCTTTTCTTTTGTTGGTTTATTGGCATGTCTGTGGCTTTATAACTAGATTTAGGTGGATCCCTGTATAGCTAGCTGCTTTCTTGTAATCTATTTATATATATTATCTTTCTGCGCTCGGTCGGCCTATGATGCCTACTGAGTACCCATTGTCTTTGTACTTACACTACACTCTGCATCTCTTTTTCTGATGCAGCACCTAGTACGAGCCACCCTCGCTGATCTCCTGTCGTTCGAGACCCATTGCTCTTCGGATCGCGGTGAGCTACCGACGCTTTTGGAGACTTTACATGCTTTCTATCTTGTACATTCTTTCTATATTTTGTATTTTTGATAGACATCATCTGTTGTATAGCTACTCCTTACTTTAGTCGCTCTTGTACTAGTGACACCAGGTCTAGGTTGGTTCTCAAGTCTGTTTTGTCTCGTTGGTCACTTTAGGGCCTTCTTATGTATATTTTGTACGATGGTATGTATATATTCTATTGGCTCTGTCTTTTCATTTATGTCTTCCGCTTTTCTTTAGATTAATAATTATTTATTGTCTTCTGCATGTTTGGATTAGGCTTGTCTACTGAGGGGGTTATGTAGACGCCATCATGGCTCGGTTTCGGGTCGTGATAGTCCATAACCTACATTCTCCTTCATGAGTAGTAACCTCCACATCCACTTCCTCTATTATGAAGATAACCCCCATCATTCATCACCATTTTTCTTGTAACCTAACACCTGATTAACCTCCTCCATTATCTCAATAGTAAATGTCATCTTATTGACAACCTTTTGTATGCCTCTATGAACACTATAAATAGAGGCATAAGAATACATATTGTATATGCTCGAAGATATTTGGAAAACACTTGAAAGACTTGGGAAATGCTTGAAAGAAAGAAAGTTATCTTATATGTTCCTCTTGTCTTATATTCTTCTTGTCTTCTGTAATGACCCTCTAGGTTATTTTCTTGTTTTTCGTGCTTTTTTTGCGTTTTGAGCTTTTTCACAGTGACTATAGGTCATTTATGACTTGTCAAGACTAACGGTTCAGTTTTTGGGCAGTTCATTTGTGTTTTAAGCCCATTTTCCTGTTTTACAACTCTTAAGACTGATAGAGTTGACTTTGGTCAACATTCGGAGAAGACGACCTCGAATAGAAATTTTGTCAGTGATGTTAGCTCCAGAACATTTTCTTTGAGCTATAGGGACCTTTGGTTTGGATTCTGAGGCTTTCGGGCTCATTTTGGGCTATTTGGTTCCTTTTTGGTAAAAGTTGATTTTGGGCGTGGGGCTCATTTTTCATTAAAATGATCTCCGTTGGAAATTTCTTCAATTTTGTTGAGTCCGAAATGCCATTTTTAGTAGGGTAGCATAGTTCATTTGCATTTGAAGAACCGCAGATGAATCTCGAGAAACTATCCAAGGCATTTCAAGGTGGGGAAAAGTTGCTAGTTTGCTTCAATTGCTGCAGCAGTACCCCACCCTTTGCCTACACGAAGGGTAAGATGCCTACTCATAGGCCACGTATGGTGGCCAGCCGCATGCACGTAGAAGGCGCGCCAGGCCTTGCCTCCCTTTGCCCTTTGCCCACGCGTGGTCTTAGTTGTGTAACGACCGGGTTCATCATTATAGGTAGACTTTTCATGCCAGGTTTCAAGTTATAAAACTTTCGAGTTTGGGAGTTGAAAATTCTAGGTTAGGCTAGTCTCAGCCAATTTTGGAGTGAGGTATGGTCTAGGGAAATTCTGGTGAGGATTGGGTAACGTGTCTTGGATCAAGCTAGTTTTCCTTCTAGCTAAGACATAAGGGAGTCTGGCGTATATTTCTGAATTGAATTCTGACAAGTAGAACTCTTGGTATGAAGGTTGACATGAAGGGGTTATTCTGGAACGTCAGGAAATTAAGTGTGTTATAAAATGGGAATTTTTAGGGGACTTTAAGACTTTCTGTCATGTGTAAAATGCCCTAGCGAATGACACACCGCTGTAGCAACCTCTGCTCTAATGGAGAAATTATCGCTATAGCAGAACTCACCATCGATCAACACCGCTATAGAGGATGGTTCCTCTATGGTGATACCGCTATAGCGGAGCGTGGACCGCTATAGCAGAGCATGGACTGCTGTAGCAGAGCGTGTCAGGATTTAATGCAGAAACTTCTCCAAAATATTCAGTTTTTATCAAGGACATTTTTGGAGATGGGCAAGGCGATTCTAGGCGATTTTCCTGCATTTTCCATCATTTTTCATCCTAAAGGTAAGGATTCTACTCCCCTAACTTCGTACTATCCTTCTTACATTGTAGAATTACTAAAGGTGGGCTTGAGGGAAGGTTTGGAATGACCTAGGAATAGTACAATCCGAGGAAAAAGGCAATTCTAGGGTGCTAGAGTTCTTGGGTCTTGTTTATTGTTGATGAGTTATGATCACTTAACCATAATTCTCTAAATGTATCCGTAAAATGATGAACTTAGGTGAATTTATGGTGGGAAAGACCGGGAATGGGTGGGATGATCATAGTTTGGCCTGGGGATTGGGATTTTTGCATAATCTGGGTAATTAGGCCAGTGAATTGACTATAGTTCTTGTATAATTGTTTCTAGACCAAGAACAAGCAAGGGATCCTAAGAAGGGAAAAGATCCAATTCAATAGAGCTTTGAGTAATTCGAGGTAGGTGATAATTATTAATTTCTAATATGCAACATGTGTTCACGTACTATTTCATAGTAGTATATGAGTTGCATGTTTAGGGAATGAATTATGAATGCCTTGTTGTCCGGTAATCAGTCTTGTGAAATGAACTTCTTTGTTTTCTTGTTGGTTTTACAAGTATGTTTGTTCATTGGTTATGATTTATTGGACTTGGTATGACATTCGGTTGGCTCGAGTACCACGCTTGGTATGGGAATTACTAACAGTTAGCTCGGGTACCACGCCTGGTACAGGTATACTAACGATTGGATCGAGTATCACGCCTGGTACGGAAATTCATAATAGTTGGCTCGGGTACTATGCCTGGTACGGGTTATGTTATTTGCATTGTTGTATTATGTTGATGGTTCTATGAGTGAACCGAGTTGTATATTATTGTAATTTGATTATTGCATATGGTCCATGAGAGGCCGGGTAATTATCTCTGTATGCGAGGTTGGTCTTGGTGTAGATCGGGGTTGCATGTTGAACACTTAGGTATGGTTAAGGGGATCCTTGATGGGTCCGGGCTATTTTAAAAAGGGTTATATATATGTTGTTTTCATTGAGCATGTCAATGGTTGTCATCTGTTTTCATGTGGTTAATAAGCTAAACAAAAGACTTGTAGTCGATATATTATGGCTTATTACCTGTTTTACTGTACCTTACTATGTTATGGTTTACTGTTCATATTATATTTATTGTAGTTGGTCGATGATCCTACCAGTACACGGTGGTTGTGTACTGATTCTACACTTGCATTTCTTTTTGTGAGTACAGACAATCTTCCGGTGGCTGATACGCGACCTCACCTGTAGTCCCAGCGTTTCTAGACATCAAGGGTGAGCAGCTTCAGTCGAGCTACCTTGGTTTCTTTATGTTAGTTATAGCCCACTTGTTTCGGACTTAGACTTTTGCCTATTTTGGGGTTGCATCCCCATATTCTAGACATTGGTAGATTGTTTTGGTACGCTGACTTTCCGGTTCTAGGGAGGATTTTCTGCAGGTTTTTATTTATAATAGTATTTTGAGACTTGAATGGTAGTTTACTTTATGCACTGGTTTTGAGCTGTTAGACTTGATAGGTGTTGGGTCGGTTATGGTCTGCCCATCCGGGGGGGTTTCGGGTAGGTTCCACTCACGATGGTCTGGGTCGTGACAAAGATGGTGTCATAGCCCTAGTTTCGTTAATCTCGTTGTACCAAAATGAGTCTAGTAGAGTCTTGCAGAACGGTACGGAGATGTCTATACTTTTCTTTGAGAGGCTACAGGACTTTTGGAAAACTATCTCTTCTTTCTTCCTTCGTGCTATAACTTAATTCCAATTGGTATCTGGTGATACAAATTAGTATCTGACTCTTTCACTCTTCTTTCCGTAGATGGTTAACACAAGGAACAACAGAGCAAGAGTAGCGGTTCCAATAGTGGGAACTGGCTGTCAGAGGTAGGGGCAGGGGCAGGGGCCGAGGTAGAGTAGCACCCGCCAAGGGTGGAGCTCAGGCAGCTGCAAGAGCACGTGAGGATACCCCTCCCCTACCCCAGGACCAGGTTGAGGAGGAAGTTGAGTTAATTGTTAAGGAGGGCACAGTGCAGGTGAAGGCGACACTGGCTAGAGGTACAGGCCATCCCCTATCACGCCCAAAGAAGTTCAGCAAGTGTGGTCCTTTCTGAGTGGGCTGGTTGGTACTGGAGCCAACCCTACGGGGACTACAGATCAGGTCTCGAGTACTCAGCCAGCGGTTACTACAGCTCCTAGAATAGATGCAGCGTCAGGCATAGATGACTTCTTCCAACCAATGCTGGGTTCAGTTATGACAGGGACTGAGCACGAGGTGCTGACTAAGTTTCTCAAGCTGAAAGCTCCTACGTTTCAGGGTACTGAGAAGGAAAATGCTTATGAGTTCATATTGGACTGCTATGAGAGGCTGCACAAGCTGGGCATTGTGCAACCACATGGGATTGATTTCTTCACTTTTCATCTGTAGGGTGATGCTAAGCAATGGTGGAGGTCTCATGTGGAATGATGGCCATCGACCTTGCCTCCACTAACTTGGGAGAAGTTTCATGCTCTCTTCTTACAGAAGTATGTGCCTCGTACTTTGAGAGATCGCAAAAAAGATGAGTTCCTGGCTCTAGAATAGGGTAGCATGTCGGTCTCCGCTTATGAGGCTAAGTTTCATGCCTTGTCTCATTTTGCTACGCAGTTGTAGGGTACCAAATAGGAGAGGGTTCGATTGTTTATGAAGGGTATGAACACTGATTTGCAAGTGTTGTCCGTGCATATGACTTCAGCGGGGAAAAGCTTCAATGAGGTCACCGATTATGGGGAGAAGTTAGAAGGAGTCAAGCAGGTTGGGCAGGCTAAAGTGTTAGCCAAGAAGCCCCGGAATGATGGAAATTTCAGTGGTTTGTACTCCAGGGGCCATAATCAACAAGTATACTCTGCCAGCTGCTACAAGTGATCGTACGGGAGCTAAACAGCAGTTCTCATCTCCTAGAGGCCTGGGAGCTTCTTACACATTTGCCAGCAGGTCTACACTGGATAGCGGTTGTTTCCATTATGGTGATCTGGGCCACTTTAAGAGGAAGTTCCCTCACAAACAGACTGGTAATCAAGCTCTGCAGTAGTCTAAGGTTGTGGTCCCAGAAGGTAGAGGTGGCTATGCTAGAGGTCGTTTGTAAGGTGGGCGAGGTAAATTTCAGGGAGGCCGGGGAGACAGAGGTAATGGTGGTGCGGTCAGGGGTGTGGCGCAGCCAGCCAAGGAAGTTGCTCGGATTGATGACCGAGCTCAGTGTTATGCTTTTCCAGGGAGGTCTGAGGTAGAGGCATCAGACGCATTGATCATAGGAATAATTCTTGTCTGTGATAGGATGGCTTATGTACTCTTTGATCCAGGTTCTACGTACTCTTATATTTTTGTGAAATTTGCATTGGGTCTAGACTTTATTTGTGATATCCTTGATTCCCCTATCCATGTTTCTACCCCAGTTGGTGAGTCCATGATTGTGACTCATATTTATCGTACTTGTTCTGTGGTATTTGTGGGGTTGCAGACTTGGGTAGACTTGGTTATTTTGGATATGGTAGACTTTGATGTTATTTTGGGCATGACCTGGTTGTATCCTTATCATGTTGTTTTAATTGTAACACTAAGATTGTGGCTCTAGAGATTCCGAGTAAGGATAGGCTAGAGTGGGAAGGTGTGTACAGGCCTAAGCCGGTTAAAATCATATCATTTTTTTGGGCAAGGAAGCTTTTAGGGAGAGTGTGTTTGGCCTTTTTGGCTCATCTCCGGGATGATAGTGTGGATTCCCCATCTATTAAGTCAATTCCTGTTGTTTCAGAGTTTTAAGAGGTATTTCTGGTGGATTTTCCTAGTATGCCTCCGGACAGGGATATTGATTTTTGTATTGACTTGGAGCCAGGCACTAGCCAAATTTCCATTCCTCCATACCGTATGGCTCCGGCAGAGTTAAGGGAACTTAAGACTCAGCTTCAGGAACTCCTAGATAAGGGGTTTATCCATCCTAGTGCTTCGCCTTAGGGTGCTCCAGTCTTGTTTGTGAAAAAAAGGACGGTAGTGTGTAGATGTGCATAGACTATAGGCAGTTGAACAAGGTTAAAATTCGGAATAAGTACCCTTTACCCCGTAAAGATGATCTTTTTGACCAGTTACATGGTGCATCTATGTTCTCAAAAATTAGCTTAAGGTCAGGGTATGATCAGTTAAGGATTAGGCCCAAGGACATTTCTAAGATGGCTTTTTGGACTCGGTATGGGAATTACGAGTTTCTAGTGATGTCATTTGGGTTGACAAATGCACTGGCAGCATTCATGAGTTTGATAAATGGGGTGTTTAAGTTTTAGTTGGATTCTTTCATCATTGTACTTATTGATGACATTTTGATCTACTCCAAGAGTAGGGAGGAGCATGCTGAACATCTTCGTATTCTGTTGGAAATATTGAGGCGCCAGAAACTTTATGCGAAGTTCTCCAAGTGTGAATTTTGGTTGACTTCAGTTGCATTCTTAGGGAATGTAGTGTCAGAAAAGGGGGTGATGGTAGACCCCCAGAAGATTGAGGCAGTCAAGAATTGGGTCTGGCCTAGCTCTGTGACTGAGATGAGAAGTTTTGTTGGACTTGCAGGTTACTACCGTAGATTTGTCAAGGATTTTGCATCCATTGCTACTCACTTGACAAGGTTGACTTAGAAAGAGGTACCGTTCGTGTGGTCCGACAAGTGTGAGGAGAGTTTCCAAAAGCTCAAGACACTTCTCACCACGACACCCATCCTTTCATTGTCGGTTGAAGGTAAGGATTTTATTGTATATTGTGATGCTTCACATTTGGGTTTGGGTGTTGTGTTGATGCAGGATAGAAATGTGATAGCATATGCTTCTACGCAATTGAAGGTTCATGAGAAAAATTATCCAACCCATGACTTGGAGAGTTGTCAGCGGTGGTGTTTGCACTCAAAATTTGGAGACACTATCTCTATGGTGTCAAGTGTGAGGTATTCACTGATCATCACAGTCTGCAACATATTTTTACTCAGAAGGACTTGAATCTGAGGCAGAGGAGGTGGATAGAGTTATTGAAGTATTATGATGTGACCATTCAGTATCATCCGGGTAAGGCTAATGTGGTGGCAGGCGCATTGAGACAGAAAACAGTCAGCATGGGCAGTTTGGCTTATTTGGGGGTGTCTAAACGACCCTTGGCAAGGGAGATTCAGGCGTTGGAATCTATATTCATGCACCTGGATATCTCAGAACAGGGTGGAGAGTTGGTCAGTATTGAGTTCAAATCCACATTCATAGAGGAGATAAAGGTTCAGCTTCAGGATTTGCAGTTGAGCAAGCTTTGAAGCAAGGTAATATTTGGAGAGTCCGAGGATGCCACGTTGGACGCTAGCGGGGTGTTGAATTTTAGAGGAATGATTTTTGTGCCTCGAGTTGATGACATAATTCAGAAGGTATTGGCAGAGGCTCATAGGTGGCGACATTCAATTTATTCAGGTGTAACCAAGATGTACAGGAATTTGAGGCAACTTTATTGGTGGCCTGAGATGAAAAGGGACATAGCTGATTTTATGTCCAAATGTCAGAACTGTCAGTAGGTCAAATATGAGCACCAAAGGCCTATATGACCACTTTAGAGGATGCCCATTCACGAGTAGAAGTGGGAAAGGATAGCCATGAATTTCGTGGTGGGTCTTCCAAGGACCTTGGGGAAGTATGACTCGATTTGGATCATTGTGGAAAAGATAACCAAGTCAGCTCATTTTATTCCAGTCAGGGTGGACTACAACTCGCAACAGATGGCTAAGGTATATGTGAAGGAGATTGTGAGACTTTATGGGGTACGACTGTCCATCATTTTGGACAGGGGTACGCAGTTTACTTCTTAGTTTTGGGGTAAGTTACATGAAGAGTTGGGCACTCAACTCACTTTTAGTACAGCCTTCCATTCTCAGACTGACGGTCAGTCGGAGAGGATGATCCAAGTATTGGAGAAAATACTAAGAGCATGTGTGATTGACATCAGGGGTCATTGGGACCAGTTTTTGCCATTGTGTGAGTTGTCGTACAATAATACCTACCACTCCAGTATCAACATGGCACCATTCGAGGAACTGTATTGGAGGAGTTGTAGATCACCTATTGGGTAGTTTGAGGCAGGTGATGTGAAGCCTCTGGGCGTAGACTTAGAAAGGGAAGCGCAAGAAAAAGTAAGGGGCATTCAGACCAAGTTTGCTAGTAGCCCAGAGCAGGCAGAAGGAATATACGGATCGCAAAAGTAAGAGACATGAAATATTAGGTTGGTGAACAGGAATTATTGAAAGTGTCACCAATGAAAGGGGTTATGCATTTCGGTAAGAAGGGCAAGCTCAGCCCTCGGTTTATCGGCCCGTTTGAAGTTCTTGAAATGGTAGGGCCAGTGGCTTACAAGTTAGCACTGCCGCCTAGTTTATCTGGTGTCCATCCAGTATTCCATGTATTCATGCTAAATCGGTACCATGGGGATGCATATTACATCATCAAGTGGGATGAAGTATTACTAGATAAGGATATTCTCTATGAAGAAGAATCGATTGTGATTCTTGATTGGGATGTCCAAAAATTGAGGACAAAGGTGATCGGTATGGTAAAAGTTCATTGGAAGCATCATCCAGTTGAGAAAGACACTTGGGAGATCGAAAAGGACATGCGGGATAAGTACCTTTACTTGTTTGAGGATTGAGGTACTACTCTTTCCCTTTTTATTTTGTATTTTTGGGTTTGATAATTTGGGGATGAACGATGGGTAGATTGGTATCTGTTGTAATGATCGGGTTTATTATTATGGGTAGACTTTTGGTGCCAAGTTTCAAGTTAGAAAACTTCCGGGTTTGGGAGTTGAAAGTTCTGGGCTACGCTAGTCTCGGTCAATTTTGGAACGAGGTATGGTCTAGGGTAATCCAGGTAAGTATTGGGTAATGTGTCTTGGGTCAAGCTAGGTTTCCGTTTAGCTAAGACATAAGGGAGTTCGGGAGACTTTTCGGAATTGAATTCGAGCAAGTAGAACTCTTGGTATAAAGGTTAATTGGAAGGGGTTGTTCTGAAATGTCAGGAAATTAAGTGTGTTGTAAAATGGTCATTTTTGAGGGACTTTACAACTTTCTGTCCCATGTCAACTACCCTAGGGTTTGACAGACCACTGTAGCGACCTCCGCTACAGTGGATAAATTACCGTTATAGTGAAAGTCAACATTGGTCAACACTGCTATAGCAGATGGTTCTGCTACGGCAGTACCCCTATAGCGGAGCATGGACCTCTATAATGGAGCGTGTTGGGATTTAATGCAAAAACTTCCCTAAAACGTTCAGTTTTCATCAAGGATGTTTTGGGAGAAAGGCAAGGCGATTCCAGGCGATTTTCCTCAGTTTTCCATCATTTTTTGTCCTAACAGTAAGGATTCTACTCCCCTAACTTCATATTATCCTTACTATGTTGTAGAATTGCTAGAGGTGGACTTGGGAGAAGGTTTGAAATAACCTAGGAATGATAGAATCAGGGGTAAAAAAGGATTTTAGGGTGCTAGAGTTCTTAGGTTTTGTTTATTGTTGATGGGTTATGATCACTTAGCCATAATTCTCTAAATGTATCCGTAAAATGATGAACTTAGGTGAATTTATGGTGGGAAAACCCATGAATGGGTGGGATGATCATAGTTTGGCCTGGGGATTGGGATTTTTGCATAATCCGAGTATTTAGGCTAGTGAATTGACTATACTTCTTGTATAATTATTTCTAAACCAAGAACAAGTAAGGGATCCTGAGAAGGGGAAAGCTCCAGTTTAATAGAGGTTTGAGTAATTCGAGGTAGGTGATGGTTATTTATTTATAATATGCATTATGTATTCACGTACTATTTTGTAGTAGTGTATGAGTTGCATGTTTAGGGAATGAATTGTGAATGTCTAGTTGTCCGGTAATCAGTCTTGTGAAATGAACTTATTTGTTTTCTTGTTGGTTTTACAAGTATGTTTGTTCATTGGTTGTGATTGATTGGACTTGGTATGACATTTGGTTGGCTTGGGTACCACTCTTGGTATGGGAGTTACTAATGGTTGGATAAGGTACCACGCCTAGTACAGTTATACTAACTGTTGGCTCGGGTACCACGCCTGGTATGGGAATTAATAATGGTTGGCTCGGGTACCACGCTTGATACGAATTATGTTATTTGCACTGATGTATTATTTTGATAGTTCCATGAGTGGACCGGGTTGTATATTACTGAAATGTGATTATTGAATATGGTCAATGAGAGGCTGGGTAATTATATCTGTATGTGAGGTTGGTCTTGATGTAGAACGGGGTTACATGTTTAACACTTAGGTATGGTTAGGGGGATCCTTGGTGGGTCCGGGCTATGTGAAAAATATTATCTATATATGTTGTTTTCATTGAGCGTGTCAATGGTTGTCATCTGTTTTAATGTGGTAGATAAGCTAAGGAAAAAACTTGTAGTCGGTATATTGTGGCTTATTACCTGTTTTACTGTACCTTACTATGTTATGGTTTACTGTTCATATTATGTTTATTGGAGCTGGCCGATGATCCTACCAGTACACGGTGGTTGTGTACTAATTCTGCACTTGCTCTCTTTTTGTGAGTACATGCAATCTTCCGGCGGCTGACACGTGACCTCACCTATAGTCCCAGCATTTCTAGACATCAAGGGTGAGCTGGTTTGGTCAAGCTACCTTGGTTTCTTCCTTTTAGTTATAGCCCACTTGTTTCAGGCTTAAACCTTTACCTATTTTGGGGTTGCATCCCCGTATTCTATACATTGGTAGATTGTTTTAGTACGCTGACTTTCAGGTTCTAGGGAGGATTTTTTGCAAATTTTTATTTATAATAGTATTTTGAGACTTGAATGCTAGTTTACTTTATGTACTGGTTTTGAGCTGTTATACTTGATAGGTTTTGGGGTCGGTTATGGTCCGTTCATCTGGGGATTTTTGGGTGGGTGCCACTCGTGATGGTCTAGGCGTGATATTCTACTTACGCATGCCCGCATGCACGGTTGCCAGCCCATGTGTGCATTGAAGAGGCACAGACCCTGCCTTCCCTTGTCCTTCACATGCGCAAGTGCTAGGTCGCATGCACAGTGGCCTATCCGCGTGCTCAAAGGCTTGGCCTGGCAGCTCTATATATGATCAACTTCATTTCCTCTTCCTAAATTCCAAACTCCTCCATTGTTGCTAAGCTTCTAGAGCTGGTTTAAGGCCTGCATTTCACCCTACACTATTCTGTTAAGATCAACATATTTCCCTTCTCCTTTCCTGTCATCTAATTCATGTTATCCTTCTTTTTTTCTGATATGCCGAGATTCTACGGCACATTTGATGCCTTTAACTAAGAATACTCGGGAGTTTTCAAGCAACTTTTGTGGTTTTTGATGTTTTATTGTTATATTTGCATGAAATGGAGCTAGAGATGGAAACGGAAGAAAAAATGTTCAAAAACCTCAACTGGTTAAGCCTGACGGCTGGCATGACTGACCGTCACACATGTGACAGGCCGTCAGCTAGGCCGCCAGAACGTGACAACAATTTCATCGAGCACTGCCTAGGAGTGACGGCCCATGTGACGGCCCGTCACTGGCCTGACGGACCGTCACCCAGGCTACCAATATAAAAAGTTGTAAGTCGTCACCTGCTGGACGACTTACCTGAGAATTTTCCTGGAAGCTTACTGTTTAGCTGTGACGGCCCGTCACATACATGACTGCTATAAATTCTGTTTTTGGACTTTATTTCCTGGACTGCTATAAATACCGAGTTTTAGGGTTATTTTATTATTGATTACCCGATACTTTTTCTCATATTTTGAGCGACTTTTTGAGAGGAAAAATACGACATACACGTTCCGTTCTTCTTGTTCGATTACTCTTGGGATTTTTGGCTTCTTGTTCTTGGATAATTCAAGTACATACTATTTGTAAGAATCCTTCTCTTATTATGAATATGATTTTCCTCTATTTCTTTGATTGCATGAGTAGCTAGTCTCCCACAATTAGGGTTGTGGGAGCCATGGCAAAAGTAACAATATAGATTCCGGGTAGCGTAGGGTTCAATTTATGTGTTGTCAGGTTGTTAATCATTCGTTATTCACGTTTTCTAATGGTTGCAAACATTAGAACATACCTAGGTTTGATTTGCTTGACCAAAGAGATTAAAACCGGGAAATTTAATTAACTACGAGGATTCGAGACTACCAATTCTCGTCTTATGATTAATGCTGTAACTAGATTAATCTACTTGATGTTTAGGATTGAAATAAGAAATTTCACCTTTTCATGTTCGAGAGAATTGAAAAGGAAATTCGTCTATTTGGTTGAGAAATGTTTAGATGATACAATTAATTCAATCACATCGTGATATACATATAGAAAGAACCCGGTTAAGCTTTGAGTCGAAATTGTTACGACGCCATGGTGAACACTACCCTAGTTCACCTCTTCTACTGAATTTTACTCGTTAAAACTTGCAATTTTTTATTTGAAACAATCAAAATTTGATCCATACAAACCCCCCATTTACCGAAAACTATTGATTACTAGTAAACTAAATTACTAATGAGTTAATTTACACTTTATTCCCGGTGGGATCGACCCCAACCTTGGTTGGGTTCTATATTTGACGACGACCGCTTACGCTTCTTAATTGGAGTTGTAATTTGGGCGTATCAATTTTGCTTAAATTTCTTGTTAAAACTCTTGATCAAGAGGACTTTCGGGGCTGTTTTTGGCCCTGAAACGAGTCTCTTTTGCACTCAAATTTTGGGCATGGGTATATAAACCTGCTGCAAACATAATTTTAATTTTTTTTCCTCTTTGTTGCACAGGCCTCGAGGGTCATTTTCTAACTCGATTTCTAGCCCGAATTTTCGTATAATAATATGGGTGTCATTCTTCTCGTCTTGACACCTAGTTTATGTTCTTGATAGTGTGGAAGCATTTCTAGTCTATTCAAAAGGGGAAGGCACACGAGTGATGATTCGTGCTTGCAGTTTAGCCCGAGGTCAGTTACAGTTTATTTGTCTTAGACCTGGCTTAGTTATATTTTATATGTTATGAGTTGCATGAACATTTGGCTATCTTTGGCCATTTTCGGGACTGTAGAATAGCAATATCATGTTTATCCTTAGTTTAGGAGCTTGTAAATTTGTTGTGGATAGTCTAGGATCCTTAGAATAATTTAAGGATGTTTTAGAGGTAGAGTAGGTGTCTTTACTTATTTTCACATTTATTTCCATTTATTTCGCTTATATTTACCGTTATTCTGTAACTATGGGCCCGAGGACATAGCATGAATCAGACGGAGTTTCAGGTCAGTTGTCTTGTTTGGAGGGTATTTTATCCTTGTTACTTATAAGTATGTATGGTTATCCAAATTTGGCATCATATCTCATACTACATTTCATGGAAAAATGGGTTAGAATTGAAAGAAATATGGGATTTTCAGTTCAAACATGAGATTTTCTACTTAACCACTGGATTTCAAAAGAAAGGAAAGTACCACTATTTATGCCGATCCAAGGGACGTTTATGAATCTTTTCTCTGTTTACTTTTCAGTTGATGAGCTCGGTGGACGATTGTAATGAACCTCTAGGTCATTTCTTGGTTTTTGTGCATTTTAAGCATTTCAAGCTTTCCCACATGGCTACAAGTCATTTATGACTTATCAAGACTGTCGGTTTGATTATCGAGCTGTTCATTTGTATTTTAAAAGAGTTTTCCTATTTTGAAACTCTTAAGGTTGAAAGGGTTGACTTTGGTCAACATTCATAGTAAACGGGAACGGATGAGAATTTCTTTAGTGTCGGTAGCTCGGAGTGTAGACTTGGGCTAGTGGGACCTTTGGTCGGGTCACGAGGCTTTTGAACTTATTTTGGGCTATGGGTTGGTTTTTGGCTAAAATAGAGTTAGTAGGTGTGGGACCCACTTTTCATCGAAATGATCTCCATTGAGAATTTCGTCAATTCTATTGAGTCTTAAATGCTATTTCTAGTTGGGTAGCATGTTTGGTTTGTGTTCATGGAGTTTCGAATGAATCCACAGGGTCCATCCGGAGATATTTTAGCCTTTACAAAGTGCTAGTTTCAGTTGCTGATATGGGTGAAATTTGTTCATCGCAATCTCAAAGAAGACCATCGCAATCTCGAAGGTCAGACTTTTTGACCATCGCAATCGCGAGAGATTTTCTCGCGATAGCGATGAAGGGTCCTGTGGACCTGGCCCCTTTGTTTTTTGCAATTGCATGGCTGAACATCGCGATTATGATGAGTCAGCCATCTTGGTCATCGCGATCGCGAGGGTTTTTCTCGCGATCATGATTAAGAAATCACTGCAGTATATAAACCTCTCTCTTCATTTTCATCTCATTTACTCTAAAATTCCTCCATTGTTGAGAGCTTGGAGCTCTGAAATTGCTGAGTGATCATTTACCAAAGCTTGGGATTATTGGGTCCTCGTTTTTGACCATTTCTCCGTCTTATATTCATAAGTTTTTGCCTCCAATTCCTTTTAATTCCATTCATAATTCTTGAATTGTTCTTGGACTTTTTGGGCTTTTTTGAGCTCAAATTTGATGGCGGATAATGCTCAAATTTTGAGCATGTTATTCTCGTGCAACGAGGGATGCTGTGGTGAAATTTGTTTTCTATTTCGTAAAGTGGGCCCCAAGGGTCATTTTTGGACCCAATTTTTGGCCCAAAAATTTGTATATCAATATGGTTGTTGTCATGCCCTGAGCCTACACCCTGGACGCAACACGGTACTTAGAGTCACAAGTGACTCCAAGCTAACCCATGGTCTGGCATACTGCTAAGATATAGACTGAAAGATAATGCGGAAGCTGAAATATGTTGGGATCTTTAAAATGTTATAACAAAATAAACCTTTATAAACTGAGATACATTAGCAACTGATACAACTGACTGACTGACTGTTTGACTATCTATGAAGCCTCTATTAACACTGACTACAGTTAGCCGGGACATGACCCCCAACTATTTCTAATCAATATACAAAAACTGAGAATAAATTGCTATGACTACTACTGACTGGAGTTCCCGAATAAAGAGAACTCATCCCCTGCTGATTGGAAGTTGCGATCTGCCTGACCATGATTCTGGGATATAACACTGAAACCTACATCATAAAATGATGCAGCACAAGGAAGTATGCGATCAGTACTTTGAATGTACTGAGCATGTGAGATAATGCACTAACTATAAATCATGAGAAAACATGTATACTGAAAGAATGGCAAAAAACTGGACTAAGTCTTAGCCGAAACAGATGGGTGAGCCTTCATCCCTTTGTCCGTTCAGTGCTAAGTCTACTCCCAACTGAATATAAAGCTATGAATGCAACTGAAATACTGGATAACTTAAAATATTAATATAATCTAAGAATGCAAAATATTATTGAGACTGAAACATTCTAATCATGTAATTCTTACTGACTAAGTACTTGAATAATTCATGAGAACGTTTTGTATCATGTGACATATCTGAATGTCAAAACTGTTCATATTTAGAACATATTTTGTAGATCATATTGAAGGTAGGCCGAAGCCTGCTAAATCATGCATAGTTCTTTTGTATGTAATACAACTAGACTGAAGTGATTGGGAATCATAAATAATTTTCTAGAATAAGCGAAAACCATAGTTAAAATCATCATTAGGAAACTTAAACTTGTTTAGACTGAATGCTGACAAGATGAACTGAATTCTAAAAGGAGAGCTAAATTCTTAGAAAATATAGTAAAATCAGGCTAAAGCATGCTTCTCCCAAATATGTTGGGTTTTGAAATCTATTTGTCAGAATTCATGTCAAAATCATTCTAACAAGGCTAGTAGTTATGTAGAATCATTAAGAAATTGAATTCATAGAAAAACTCATGTTTGGGTAAGAACCCTAGAATCATAACTTGTAAAATCATACTGAAATCTAAACCTTTTTGCATGAGGGTGAAAGGAAACCTTCATTGGAATCCCACATACCTGGTGGATGATAATCTTTGAAGAAAACCTAAAGTTTGAAGCTTGATGGTGAAAGCCCTAGGTCTGAAATTTGGAGAAGAACGCTCTTTTCTCCCTTGAAACTAACTTGAGAGATTGAATGAGGAAATCTGATAGTCTGGAGGTATTTTACTTAATAAAAAAGTCTAAAGTTATTTATAGTCGGTGCTAAAAGAAAAAGGAATGGTCTGAAATACCCCTAGAATACTAAATTAAAAACTGTTGAAAAAACTCATCGCTAGGTTCCACGGGCACGAACCACGATCCGTAGAATGGATCACAGTTCGTGAAAGGGGTTCATGGTTTCTGGGCAAATTTTCTAGCCTCTGGACTGATTTCCACAAGTTGGTTTTATGACCCGTGGATCATTCCACGACCCGTGAAACCTTCTCGTGGTTTTCAGACAAAAAATTGAGTTCTAGGTTTGATTTCCACGAATGCAATCTACGGTTCGTGGTTTGATCACGAGATGTGGATTCCCTTCATGGTTTCTGTCTATCAGTTTAACAGACAGACATATTATAATAAAATGTTGATAACTATTTACTGCGAAGTCATATTAATGTACGATTGGTGGTGTTGTAAATAAGACTCAAAGACCTTTAATTTAGTGGGTAATAGGCCACCTAATTTTTCATATTCAGGGAGTTATGATCGTTTGAAGTTGACCCTAGATTAGTCTTACATGAAAACTTCTTTGGTTGGAGTGCTTTCAACTTAACTTGCTTCTAGGAGTTTCTTATGAGCATGATTCGCATCCAAAACACTTCCCACATTAGGGAATTGATCATGACACCTATGGAAAGTGATTCGGGTCTTAACTTAGAATTTTTGGGATGTTACAATATCTCCCCCTTGGGTCATTTGTCCTCGAATGAAGACTAACTAGGCTGAGGTTGTGGGGAAAGAGCTGCAATCCCACCAACTGAGTTCTAAAAGATGGAGTACTAACATGGTAATTGAATTCTGAGTGAAATATGAGCTAAGTTGGGTTCGTGAGGCATGTATGCATACTGAGAGCCTAAGAACATTGATAGGACATGAAACTGAATGTCTAACATGATAACTGGTCTGGTGTGAGAGTAGGGACTTAGCTAAAACTCATAAAGAACGAACGCATTTTTAGAAATCATAGTTAGTTGAAAGGAACATAAGACTGAGAGGAATAACTATACGAGAAGACTATTCTCTTCTAAACTGAACTTACTAGCATGGACTGAACTGAGCGCTATGCCTTCTAGCCTTAGGGATGGTTACTGGCAGGTCTGAACTGGTCTGATACGAGGATTCTACTATCTTACTATCTGAAGCTACTGGACATAAGGTATGAGCACCCTGGGTAGGGAGTAAGAACAAGACTATTCTCGCCTTAAACAGTACGGTCATCAACTTTTTGGCTTTGGCACACCTCTTAACTACACTAACTCCTCTGAATGTCACACTTTCCATTTGGAACTAAAATTCTCATCAATGCTAATATAGATGCTAAGGTCTGAGTCTAACTACCTGCTTTCACCATGTTCAAGCCTATTTTGGCTAAATCTCTTGCATCTAAAGTCATCTCCCAAGAATGATATTCCTTCTTATCACAAAATCAACTATCCTTGAACTCTAATCAATGGGTCACTAGTCGCACAAAGCAAAGGCCCACATGTATTTCATCATGATATTCAAGCCCACTACTATGATCATCTTATGTCTTCTTTGTAGCTGGCACTATCTGAGGTTTCTATCCTCTTCCCTAGCATATATAGACGTTGTAACTACAAGAACTTCTACAAAGGGATACCAAAAAGAGGAAAAATCTAGTACTTCCCATCTAGGCTACTACTTATCTCCCTCCACTAATAGTTGTGACAACATAAGACAATATTACTGAAGGAACAAAGTGGGAGCATGAGCATCACAAATGAATGAATATTGATCGGCCTTGACTTATACTTAGCGTGATCTATCCACTCAAGGTGAGGTTTGAAAAGTCAAGTACAAAGGCCTGAGTGTCTCACATTATGGACATATGAAGCATTGGTAGAGTAAGAAATCATAAGCATGAACTGTTCAAGAAATCTGGTATGAGCATATACATGATGTAGCATGATTTCATTAGCCATTAAGTCGTATCTTAAGGACTGATCTGAATACATAGAACTAAGCACACTATGAGACATGAGTTTACTTGTATGACAAGTCTCATGGCATAAAGCTGGAATTCATAGAGTTGTAGAGTAAGACTGGAATTGATGTCTGGAGCAATTTCTGTTTGTTCTAGGAGCTGAGTATGTACATAAATCTATATGGGGGTGCATGAACTTAGCCATGAGTATGACACAAATACATCTGAGTATAGTGTCACGGAAGTGCTAGGAAATCCACTGGAATGAGAATGGATCGATATCCCATCATAGCCCTTTCTAGAATTTTGTACTAGTTGAGTTGCAAGACTCAACTTGGTTCTTCATTCTATCATCTCCCCCTTAGCTCAAAAGTCACCCCTCTATGTCTGCGTATCTTTCTCTCAAACTAGTCTATAAAACTAACTCTTGTATGGTTGGGGTATCACTGTATTCCTGGATGTTAAACTCTCTCTGATAGGCTATAACTGAAGATGATAGACCCTTGCTAGGTCTTCTTCTGAGGAATATCTTAGCTTCCTCTTTACCCTTACGGCTATCACTAGAGGACTCATACTCTTACTGGTGTATATAACCACTTCTTCTAACACTTAGCAATCTGACCTTTGCTTATTCATCTACTAAAATCACATCTCTAAGTTCACATCCACCAAAATCAACTAAATTCAGACAACACTAAGGGACTCAACATCGTCTATCTATGACCTCTTGAATGCCACGCAACAACATACTACTCTGGGTGCACATCTACCTTTTTAAAGCTTAAGTCCCTCTTCTTTATCTCATGACTTATTCACAATTTACCAATTCATCTAGGGGTCATATATACATCTTACCTATACCACCATACTCACTGAAAATTAATCAACTTAATTATCTACATGCATTATGTCAAGCCTACTAGGTCAATTCTATAAAACTAGTATCACTATTCGTCTCTTATAGCTACTATACTTCTGAATTCATACATTTAGTTCTGGGGTCATTCTGCTACTTATGGCCTATAACCTCTCGATTCACGCTAACTGTTGAGTGACTATACTTTATACAACCCAAGCGCTTAGAAAATCATAGGTTTAGCTAAGGTACCATTTGTAGTAAAGTTTCAGGAAGGGGTCTGAGAGAACATTCTACTATAGGCTCAACTGTACGACTGGAGAATGGTATATGCTTTTAAATTAGTAGACTGTAATGCACTAGTGGGCTCCTCTCAAGCCTTTGTGCAGTCTTTTAACTTTCTGATTGCTCAATCTAAGAGCATCACACTGATAGGAATCTGAACTTTACTATTTCCACCACCTCGAAGATGAGGCATGATTGAAGGAATTGGATTATCACACGAATCTGCATAAGTTTCTGAAGGAACAACTTTACTGCATGATCTGGAGTATGAACAAAGGGAAACATTTCCTAAATACCTTGTAGCCTCTTGATTATAAGTGTGGTGCACAACAAACCCATAAGCAAGACTCTACTAGAAATGGCTTCACAGGCGCCATAGGACACTTGAACTCTGTGCTCGGATACCAAGTTTGACACACCCCGAGCCTACACCCTGGATGCGACATGGTACTTAGAGTCACAAGTGAACTCAAGCTAACCCATGGCCTGATATACTACTGAGATATATACTAAAAGATAATGCAGAAGCTGAAATATGTTGGGCTCTTTAAAATGTTATAACAAAATAAACCTTTATAAACTTTGATACATTAGCTTTTGAAACTGATTGACTGACTGTCTATGAAGCCTCTTTAACACTGACTACAGTTAGCCAGGACATGACCCCCAACTATCTCTAATCAACATATAAAAATTGAGAATAAACTGCTATGATTACTACTGACTAGAGTTCTCGAATAAGGAGAACTCATCCCCTACTGACTGGAAGCTACGATTTGTCTGACCATGATCCTGGGAGATAACACTGAAACCTACATCATAAAATAATGCAGCACAAGGAAGGTATGTGGTCAATACTTTAAATGTACTGAGCATGTAAGATAATGCACTAACTCTAAATCATGAGAAATCATGTATACTGAAAGCATGGCTGAAAACTAGACTAAGTATAACGTCTGAAGTGCATAAGTCAAAACTTTAAAACATAAGCTCTTTTACAAAAGAGGGTGTAAATCATGTTTTGAAACTATAACTGTGAGATTATGATGTTTAAAGATAAGTAAAATTGTTACTTGGGATTCAACAGACTAAAAAGATAAAGTATGTCTATAAATCATGGAATAGTGCAACTGAGCTGAAAGTCATGAGTCATGCTAAAAGTCATGTTTAAGGTAAATCTTTAGGTGAATTTCTTCTACTTAACATTTCGAAAATACTGATACAGTGTACTGAATATAAGTTGAAAGGTATAAGTTGATGAAATGACCAAGTATATAAACATGCAAATGTATAATACTGAACTGAATAAATGAATACAAGGTCAGGCAATAATGAATATGGACTGTGGAAGCTACTATTAACTGACATACCCCAAGCTGAGCTAACTATGGGGCCATCTTGTAACCCTAGATGGAAAGGTGTTCATACCTTGCTAAGGGTACAAGCAAATCTGATGTGGATCCAGTAAACTGATGTCCACAAGGACAAAGGTGTCAAGCCTAATTTGACAGGTGACCCTTTTAGAACCTACGGTGGCGCTGTAGTTCTGGGACATAGGGACTGCTACTAGAGGTCTCAGCCTAAACTGATGGGTGAGCCTTTATCCCTTTGTCCGCTCAGTGCTAAGTCTACTCCCAATTGAATATAAAGTTATGAATGCAACTGAAATACTTGGTAGCTCAAAATACTGATATAATCTGAGAATGCAAAATATTACTGAGACTGAAGTATTCTAATTATGTAATTCTTACTGACTGAGTACCTGAATAATGCATGAGAACAATTTGTATCATGTGACATATCTGAATGTCAAAGCTGTTCATATTTAAAACATATTTTGTGGATCATACTGAAGGTAGGCCAAATCCTGCTAAATCATGCATAGTTCTTTTGTATGTAAAACAACTGGACTGAAGTGATTGGGAATCATGAATACTTGTCTGAAAGCAAAACCCATAGTTAAAATCATCATGAGGAAACTTAAACTTATTTAGACTGAATGCTGACAAGATGAACTGAATTCTGAAAGGAAAGCTAAATTCTCATAAAATATAGTAAAATCATGCCAAAATATGCTTCTCCAAAATATGTTGGGTTTTGGAATCTATTTGCTGAAATTCATGTAAAAATCGTTCTAACAAGGCTAGTAGTTATGTAGAATCATCAAGAAATCGAATTCATATAAAAACTCATGTTTGGGTAAGAACCTTAGAATCATAACTTGTAAAATCATACTGAAATCTAAAACTTTGGGCATGAGGGTTAAAGGAAACCCTCATTGGAATCCCACATACCTGGTGGATGATAATCCTTGAAGAGAACCTGAAGTTTAAAGCTTGATGGTGAAAGCCCTAGGTCTAAAATTTGGAGAAAAAAGCTATTTTCTCCCTTGAAACTGACTTGAGAGATTGAATAAGGAAAACTAATAGTCTGGAGGTATTTTACTTAATAAAATAAGACTAAAGTTATTTATAGTCTGAGATAAAAGAAAAAAATGGTCTGAAATACCCTTGGAATACTAAATTAAAAACTGCTAAAAAAACTTGTCGTTGGGTTCCACGAGCACGAACCATGACCCATAGAATGGATCATGGTTCGTGAAAAGGGTTCGTGGTTTCTGGGCAAAGTTTCTGGCCTCTGGACTGATTTCCACGAGTTGGTTTCGCGACCCTTGGAACCTTCTCATGGTTTTTAGACAAAAATTTGAGTTCCAGGTCTGATTTCAACGGATGCAATCCACGGTTCGTGGTTTGATCCATGAGTCATGGATTTCTCTCATGGTTTTTGTCTGTCAGTTTGGCAAACAGACACAGTTTAGTAAAATGTTGATAACGTTTTACTCCAGACTCATATTAATGCATGGTTAGTAGCGTTGGAAAGAAGACTCAAAGGCCTATAATTTGATAGGTACTAGGCCACCTAATTCTTCATATTTAGGGAGTTATGAATGTTTGAAGTTGACCCTATTTTACTCTTACATGAAAACTTCTTTGGTTGGGGTGCTTTTAACTTAACTTGCTTCTAGGAGTTTCTTATGAACATGATTTGCATACAAAACACTTTTCACATTAGGGAATTGATCATGACACCTATGGAAAGTTATTCGGGTCTTAGCTTAGAATTTTTAGGGTGTTACAGGTGTCATTTTTCTTGTTTTGATACCTAGATTATGGTTTTGTTAGCGTGGCAGTAGTCGGAGGCTTCTTAGAGGAGAAAATATTTGATCTAGTTGGGTTGTGTGCGCGTGTTCATCTTCCAAGTAGGTTACAACTTACCTTCTTTTATACTTAGCTCGTTTAAGGTACTTGTATGGTAGTTTGCTAATTGTTGGGGGGGCATTGTGGTTTGGATATGATGATTAGGAAATTATGATTCTTATAGACGATTTAGGTGCTTTAGCTTAGAGTTGGGGTTGGGGGACTTAGGTTAGGTTATCCTTGTTCCGCTAAGGTTCTGCATATATGGAGTAGTATTTTTAGGATTAGAATTGTTTGCCTCAACTTAGCTAGGTTCCTTGCAGCTACGTGGGAAGTTAAGTTATACATCCTTAGTATAGAGTTAGCGATAGACTCTGGGGTAGATTAGGTGCTTTTTGTTTGATGTATATTTACCATTTCCTTTTTGTACTTCTTATTTTGTATATTGTGGATTTGTGGGTCTAAGGCCATGGATGCTAGTTTTGCTGGACTATAGGTCAATATGTTTTGTCCTTATCCTAGCTCACTTTGTTCGTACCCTTACCTTAATCTCAGGTTTTCTGCCAATCTAATTATGATTAGGTTGTAGATATAAGGATAGATTTGATATCCTTGTTATAGGTTGGGGTAGTATTACGCGGTTGAGTAGCTTTTCCTCCCCTAGACCTTGTGATCATCGCCTTATATTTGCCTTCTTATGAACTGAGATTATAGACCCGAGACCATGGTATTTAGATGGTTTGGGACTCCAGGTAATCACGATTTTCCTTAGCTTGACTTCAATAAATTATGTGTTTTAGTTTGATTCGATTGGTTGTGTGACTTAGACTAGTTTCAGTCAGATGTGTGCTTTAGGTGGGTTTCCCTTGGGAATCTATAATTAGTTGGATCTTTCTAGGCTATTTCTCTAGGATTGTAACCTTTCGTTAGTTAGTAGACCTTGTAATTCTTGGTGTGGGTTGATTGGACTTGGTAGTAATAATTGACATGATTATTCATCTATGCTATTATATTATGGTTGTTTTCTTTATGGCATATGAAAAGTTAAGTTTAAAAACACTATTTTCGATTTCAGAATTGGATTGTTGAGAACATTTTGGTACTTTGGCTTTCTTATGAAAAATAGATATATTTTTTATGAATTATTGACTGGAGATAAACTTGCATGCCTGAGGGAAAGTGTTCCGGGTGGTTTTATTAATTTTTAAACTGGCATGCCTGAGGGAAAGCATTCTGGGTGGTTTTTATTGATTTTAAACTAGCATGCCCCAGGGAAAGTGTTCTAGGTGGTTTTTTTTATATTCATCATGGCATGCTCATCGAGATATGATCTGATTTGGTATAGGGATTTTGCGAGTCCCCCATGGGTCCTGCCTTTGCAAGCTATGTCTAGAGGGGGAGTATACGATACTATTGGCACTTGACACGAATCATACGGCATATCATGGCATGATTCCACCTACATTACATCATTAGTTTGATTGTTAGTCACTATTGTCTGCTGCTTGCATCCTCTGAACTTATGAGGGGGGGTCTAGTTGGATCTATTGTTTGGTGTTTGTACCTTTCAGACTCATGAGGGTTCGGTTAGGTTGTTTGTTATTGATTGTACCTTCTGGGCTTATGATGGTTTGGTTAGGTTATAGTTAGATCTTTACTTTATGCTTTCTGAGTTATTTCTTATGCCTACCTCAATTGTATAACTTGGACAGCCACTCTCTTTTCCTTGTACTTATGGTCCCAGTGTTTTATTATTATTATTAATGTTAATGGCTTCACCATTATCTTGATGGTTCACAAGATTGGTAGATTAGTTCCTGCCGTGATTGCCTACAATTGTAGTTACCCTTGATGTGACTAGAACTCTAGGTTACCCCTGTTAGTTAGTTTATTGTGTGATGTAACTTGTTAACCTAGTTTCCTTATGCTTTTCAGATTACTTATTTATGCTCTTCATTTTTATCCAAATGTGATCCATATCTCTTTTCTGACCCTCCTTTCCTTTCCTTTAGCTTATATTCATATGTTATTATATTTGTATTTTTTTCTGAGCTCAGTCAGCCTATTATGCCTACTGGGTACCGCGTATTTTGATACTCATACTACATTTCTACATCTTATTCTGATGCAGATCTTAGTTTGGGTTATCTCCATTGATGTTGTCCTCAAGCCGTGTTGTTGATCGGAGATACATGGTGAGATCTTGGTGACCAGAGTTGACCCATCTCCTTCTGATTTTGGACTAATCTTACTTTGCTCTTTCAGAGACAATTCTGTGAATATTGTATATATTTAGTACTTTGTATGTTGTAGTATCTCATGTGCTGACTGATACCAGGTCTTGGGAATGTCGTGTATTCTTGTGTTCCCTTCCCTCTCTTTTATTTGTGTTTTCCTTTTGCTTATTCTTTATATTTAAATGTTGTTCTTCTGCTTTCTTTTTGTTCTTTTGTTAGCCTGTTACTTGCTACTTTTGGCTAAGGGTTCCGCTTACCTACTGGTGGGTGATAGTAGATGTCATCACAACCTAAGAAATTGGGTCATGACAATGATTTTGGGCCGCCCGAGGGAGAACATATTTGGGTTTTATTTTATGCATATATTGATAAGCTCGAGGTTAAATTTTGAGCACTCGGGGTACCAGATACTGGGTTTTTATATTTCTGCATTGGTCATATTCTGCATCATATTATCTCATGATTCATTGCATTTGCTTGAGTATACTCGGATTGTCGGTTGCCTTTGATTATCATTATTATCTTCACCATCAGCTTAGATAGTTCTGTTTTCTATTGATAACTAGATTTAGGTGGATCCCTGTAGTTAGTTTACTTTCATGTGTCTTTTAATATATATTATCTTTCTGAGCACGAACAGCCTATGATGCCTACTGGGTACCTATTGTTTTGGTACTCATACTACACTCTACATCTTTTTTTGATGCAGCACCTAGTACGAGCCATCCTCGTTAATCCTCCAGCCGTTCATGGCCAGCTGTTGTTTGGATCGCGGTGAGGTCCAATGTTTGGAGAACCTTTACTGCTTTACATCTACATATTTGTCTATATTTTTGTATTTTGGATAGACAACACTTATTGTATAGCATTATTATGTACTTTAGATACTCTTGTACCGGTGACACCAGGTTCGGGGTTGGTCTTTGTATATGTTTGTCTTCTCGGTCACTTTGGGGCCATTTTTGTACATTTATTTATTTTGGGTTATATCTGTACTATTGGCTCCCTTCTTGTATGGTTCCCTTCCGCTTTTTGTTATTTAAAATATTTTATTGTACTTCCGCATTCTCAATTTGGCTTGCCTACCTGGGGTATGTAGGTATCATCACCGCCCAATTTTTGGATCGTGACATCTTCATCTTTATATTGTTCTTTTGTTCTCTATTTTACTGTTTGCAATGCTACAATTGTAAAGATATCACAAAATATACTCCTTCTTACAATAGGACTTAATTATAGATTGTGTACTTATTATTACAATATATACTCCTTCCTAGAATAGGACATTAACCCTACAGTTATATAGCTATAAGTATTCCCTAGTGTATTATTGAATGATATTGAAGACAATTCAGAATATTATGTTTCTCTAACATGATATCAAGAGCCATCGTCTAATTTTTTCCCCTTCTCTCTATTTTCTCTACACAGTTACTCTGCTACCTTCTTGCATCCCTTTGTTCTCTCTGATTTTTACCACAGGTACCATGTACCCTTTTTCTCTCTATTGTATTCTTTCTCAATGGATTCATAATCTTTCTCGCATGATTTTCTCTCAACAAAATTGGATGGTTCCAATTTTGCTCTACGATAATCCATTTTGGAATCTTTATTCAAGGTAAGGGACTTTTTGGGTGGTTAGATGACTTTGCTTGTCCGGCAACAGATGCAAAAGAGTTAGATCTCTGGAAATTGAATGATTCAAAGGTAATTGCTTGAATGTTGAATTCGGTACATGCTGACATTGGTATGGTACTTAGACTATTTAGTCATGCATCTGAGATGTGGATTCACCTCCGTATAGTCTATCAACAAAGCAATCTCGTGCGAGAGTTTGAAGTGGAACGCAATATTGCCGAGTATACACAGGGGGACAAGAATGTTTACTACTTTTATGCTGGCTTGCAATTGCTTTGATCATAACAGGATCAAATTTCGGGGCAGAAAATGTCTATGAAGTGGCTTAAGGAAGTCTTGGGAGAATGAAAGAAGACAAGGATAGTGCAGTTCTTAATGAAATTCAGGCCTGTATTTGATCTTATTTGTGGAAGTTTGTTGACAGAGAAGTCACACCTGCTCTGGACATTGTGTTGGCAGTCGTCTTGCATAAAGAGACCAGGCTTGGAACTCAGGCTGCCATGGAGTCTACGCCAACACCTCTTGTTGCCTTACTTTCCAAAAAATTAACGGTTGTTGCTTGAATGGGAAATACTAAGAGAAATGCCTAGTCTATGAATGCCACAACTTTGGTCACATAGCATCCAACTGTCCCGAAAAGAAAAAAGTATTGTGCTTAGTGTAAGATTACTGGCCATTATATTTTGTACTATCATTATCGTCCAAACCATTCACGTCTAACTCAGAAGCATACCAGACGGATGCCACTACCCCATCTGGTTCATTCCCTGTTGGTCACGATCTTGAAAGCATAATTTGAGATTCTATAGCAGTTACCCTTCTCGGTGCCATCACAAGTGCACTCTCGGCATCATCTTCAGGTATAAGTAATTCTATTAAATCTACTTGGCATCTAGATTCAGCTGCTTCCAATCATATGACTGGAGATTTATCCAAATTTTATTCATTATATGATGATGTTTCAAAACATGTTTTTCATACGACAAATGGGCACAGATTGCCCATTTTGGGTATTAGTTTTGTTGGAAATCTGTCTAACTTTCTTTATGTACCAAATTTGAAGGCTAATTTGGTTTCAGTTGGTCAACTAGTTGATCAGAATTGTGTTATGAAATTCTCACCTAACGGTTGTGTTGTTCAGAATCAGAAAACCGAGATGCCATGGCCAGGGGACGTAGAGTTGTCAGAATGTTTCTACTAGAGTCATTTCATAGTCACTTGCGTCATTATTTTCTTTCAGTTTCAGTAGCGTATTGATAACGCCCAAACTACACCTCAAATTAAAGAAGCGTAAGCGGTCGTAGTCAAATATAGAACCCAACAAAGGTTAGGGTTGAATCCCACAGAGAATATGGTGAAGATTAAGCCTTTAGTGAAGTATGTGACTAGTCGTCAATAGTTTCCGGTAAATAGGGGGGTTTTGTGTAAACAATGCGTAAATAAAACGAACAATTAACGTATGAATGATAATCAATAGGAGAATGAACTAGGGAAGTGTTTACCATGGCGTTAGTAACAATGTCGATTCTAGGCTTAATCGGGTTCTTTTTATATGCATGTCACGATGTGATTGAAGTAATGGTATCGTCTAAACGTTTCTCAACCAAATAGACAAATTTCCTTTTCTATTCTCTCGACCTCGAAAAGATGTGCTTTTTAGATTTCAATCCTAAACATCAAGTAGATTAATCTAGTTACAGCATTAATCATTAGACGAGAGTTAGTAGTCTCGAATCCTTGTTGTTAATCAAGTTTCCCGGTTTTAATCTCTTTACTCAAGCAAACTTAAACCTAGGCATGTTCTAATGTTTGCAACCACTAGAAAACATTAAATAATGAATGATTAACAACGTGACAAATACATATATTGAACCCAACGCTACCCGGAATCTATATCGCTACGTTTGCCATGGCTCCCACAACCCTAGTTGTGGGAGGTTTAGTTAATCATGCTATAAAGAAAAGAGAAGAGAATTGTATTCATAATAAAGAGAATGGATTCTTACAATATAGTGAAAACAATCTTCAATTATCCAAGAACAAGAAAAACCAAGATCCCAAGAACGATTCAAGAACAAGCTTGAGGAGAAGGAAACCGTGTGTAGCGCGTTTCCTCTCTCAAGAATCGCTCAAAAACTCTCCTAAAATTATTGGGTAATGTATGTAAAAACTATTGGAAAGGTTTAAAAGCATAATAATAAAATAAACCTAACATAGGGTATTTATAGGAGTCTAGGAAACCAATCCCAAAAACGTCCGGATTCCGCGTCGCGGACTGCCCAGGTGTGACGGCCAGGCTGACGGACCGTCACTGGCTTGACGGACCGTCGCCTGGGCCGTCACCCTTAGGCAGTCCACTGCTTCACTTGACGGTCACTGTGACGGACCGTCATATGTGTGACGGGCCGTCACTCAGGCCGTCACTCTTATCCAGAATGCTCTTTTTCGCGTATTTCCTTCCGTTTCCACGTTTGTCTCCATTTCCTGAAAATACAACATAAAAACATCAAAAACGACAACGGTTGCTTGAAAACATACGATTGTTCTTAGTAAAAAGGAGTCGAAAGTGCCGTAAATTGGCGGCACATCAACACCCTCAACTTAAAACGTTCGCTTGTCCTCAAGCAACATGACATAAAACAATAATACGACGACTCAACTAAGCAAACAAACTCGTGTCTTTAGCAACTCATGGTCATTCATTAGTTCATTAAATCAAGCTCCCTTGTAGCACACAATGTATGAAACACTAACTTGCAAGGATCCAAACATGTCATTCCGATATGATAGAACACTCTACATACACACGCGCAGCTACCCTAACAATCAATAGGCAATACAGACATCTTGGTGCCCTCACCACAAAGAAATCCCTCACACAAGATTTGGGACTAGGTAAGCGCTCACACTCACAAACGATTTCAAACAATGCACATGCGATACCATAGGCTTGCCCTTACTATTCTATTTCAGTTCTTCAGAAAGCCGCTCAGGATCACTACAGGACTTGTTTAGGCTTGTAATGAGGCTTCGGGTGCAGGTAGGATACATTTAGGGGTTAGTGACTAAGCCCTCCTTGGAACTACCGACGTCTTATTACCACATAACTTACTTTGTCCATCCTTATTCACCTTTATATTTCCTTCTCTCTAGCTACAGGTGCGGCCTCTTTATCTTGACAATTCTTTTTATTACTTTTTCGATCTTTTTCATCTCTTTTTATTTTTCTTTTCTTTTCTTAGGCACACACCCGAATTTTCATTCTATTCCAACCAATCTTCACTATCCTCTTTTTCTTATCATTCACCTCTATAGTAGCCACCCTCAACTTAGGCTGATTGCCTGGGTTGAGGTGCACAATGTCCATGGAAGGACCAGGGCCAAAACAGGGTTTACCTCTATAGTAGCCACCCTCAACTCAGGCAATCTGCCTGAGTTGAGGTGCACGATGTCCAAGGAAGGACCAGGGCCAAAATAGGGATTCAAAGTTAAACAGGAATGGTGACAGGTTATTGAAAGAACAAGGTCAATTATGGCTCAAACAGGGATCAAAGGGGTTATTTATATTTGGACGGTCTTTTAGGTTAAGTGGACTGCACACTAAAGGGCCTGTGATCTTTTCCTAAGCAACCAAACTTCAAACTTAACAAAATAGACCGGGCAAGTTCTAGATGCATGCACAGAGCAAGAATTTATAACAAAATACGCTCACACACTCTTGGCACCAAGAAACTATACCACTACCAACTATCAAACAGCCGCTCGGCTTAAGCATACTCATTCTAATCATGATCACACATTGACATCCAAAGATCCAGACAGTCAATCGTTTCAACATAAGTGCACAACCAGAAAAATTTTAAGGGGCCTCTTTTTAGTCCACAAAAACGCCATTTATCACTATAGACACTAAAAAAAAAAATTAAACTAACAACCTAAACATGCCGGTTCTACTAGATAGCACACCGGAGGGAAAAGAAACATGGCAACAAAAACCCTCGGTGGTGACTCACAGGTTTCCCCACACCCTCAACTTAGACTCATGCAATGTCCCCAATGCATCCATATGAAAGCTAAAATCTGTGAGAGAAAGGAATACCTGTGAAGTCGATATGACTCAGATTCTGGAATGATGTTGGAGACCGCCAGGGTCTCCAAAACAAGAGAACTCGATGGAGTGTGGCGTTCTAGCTTCCTTTTTGGGCTCCATCGCTAGTCGCGACAACTTCTTCGCTTTTTCTTTGCAGATTCTCTTGCGGTGTTTTCTTTTTCTTGACCTTTCACCGCTTTCCTTTACCTGCTTCTCCTCAAGATACGCGTCTGCAGGGCCTTCCTCAATAGCATTGATGACCGCAACCACCCTCATGTCACTTGGTTGCTTCATCAATTTGGACACATCGAACTTGACCACTTCATTGTTTAATCGGAAGGTCAGTTCATTTTTTTCCATGTCAACCAATGCTCTTGCTGTGGCTAGCAATGGTCGTCCCAAGATTATGGGAACTTCGAAATCCACTTCGCAATCCAAGATCACAAAGTCAGCTGGGAAGATAAGCTTACCGATCTTTACTAGCACATCAGACAATACTCCCACAGGTCGCTTTACCGAACGGTCAGCCATCATCACTCTTATGGACGTTGGTTTAGGAGCTCCCAAACCCAGTTGTTTGTAGACGGCTAGCGGCATCAAGTTGATGCTAGCACCTAGATCACACAAGGCTTTCCCGAAGTTGAGCTTCCCAACAGTGCAGGGAACAGTGAAAGCGCCTGGATCTTCCTTCTTTTCGACTAAGGACCTTGAAGAAATAGCGCTGCAGTGGTGGAGGTTATCTTGCGGTTCAAAACTTACCGACCTCTTCTTTGTAATCAAGTCCTTCATGAACTTGGCATAACCGGGCATTTGTTCCAGCGCTTCCACCAATGGTATGTTTATTGAAATCTGCTTCAGCATGGTCATGAAGTTCAGGAACTTACCATCGTCAGCTTTCTTCTTCAAACGCTGTGGGAACGGAGGTGGTGGTCGAGGCATCATAGTTGGAAGCTTTTCAGCTTCCTTGCTTTTCTCCGCGGGCTTTGGAGTTTCCTCCTCTACCGCCTCTTCATCATCCGCAGCATCACCTTGAGTCTGAGTTACCGGATGTGATTCCGGTAATATTTTTCCGCTTCTTGTGGTGATCGCCATACAGCTTGCGTCATTCCTCGGATGAGTCGTGTCACTCGGCAAGGTACCTACCTTCCTTTGGTTCAGAGACGCCGAGATTTGCCCCACTTGCTGCTCCAATTGATTGATCGCGGTAGAATGTGACTCCACTACCTGGCTCAATGTTGATAACTCAGTCCGCATTGCCTTTACCCCAGAGTCAGTCGATTCCACCTTTAGCAGCATCTTCGCCATCATGTTCTCTAGCTTGGAAGTCCCTGCCTCATTGCCAGCTTTGTCCCGATTACCAGGTGGTACATACAACCCACCTCTATCGGTGTTATTCCTCCAGCTACCTTGATCGCGATCTCTGTAACCATCTTTCTCATAGTGGTTGTCTCTCTGGTAGTTCCGACCTTGGTTTCCCTGGCCATTGGCCTGGAAACCCCCCAAGTAATTCGCCTCCTCAGTCTCCATACCTTGGGAACCCACCGCTTGTACCTTCTCCATACCTCCTGAGAACAAGTGCTTGGTCAGTAGGTCCAACTGCATTTTCAGATGCGCCATGTCTTGGTCGCGCTCCTCCTCTTTCCTACGCTGCTCTGCTGACATACCAACGGTATAGGTGCTAGCTGCAACCTCTGAATCTCGTGTGTGCCAGGCCCTGTTGGTTTTGGTGAGCCTGTCCAAAGTAGTTGTGGCCTCAACAAAGGTAAGACCCATGAATGCACCACCTGCTGCGTTGTCTAACGTCGGCTTGGTAGCCGAATTCAGTGCCCGGTAGAACGTCTGCATCAAAAAGTTATCGGTCAACTGATGGTTCGGGCATTGTGTTATCTTCTTTTTGAATCGCAACCAAGTCTCGTGCAGTGCTTCGTGCGGTTGCTGCCTAAAGTTGCTAATCTCGTCCCTCAACTGTATCATCTGAGAGGGAGGAAAGAACCTTTCTAGGAAAGCTCCTCTCAACTCTCCCCACGTTGCGATAGAGTCGGGGGTCAGCTCTGTCAACCACAATGCTGCCTCATCAGACAGAGACAACGGAAACAACCTGAGCCTGATCGCTGTCTGACTCACGCCCGGTAGTTCAAACGACTTGCATATGCCCACGAAATTCATTAGGTGCTGGTTTGGATCCTCCCCAGCGACACCTCGGAACACTCCTCTCAAGTTCAACAGCTGGATCATCGTGCTAGTGATGTTGAACTTGGCTCCGGGCGGTAGCGGTGGAACAACAATGGCGCCCGTAGCGCCAGCTCCATCTAAGTCGAGATCTTCATCATTCCGTGCGATCTCATCCTGCAGACCACCAGCATTCAGATTTTGTTGGGCCTGCAGTTCTGCAGCGATCCTCGCTGCCTCTAGTTGTGCGGCCATATTCCGCCTCAATGTTCTAGCAAGCTCGGGGTCGTAAGGTAAAATTTGTTCCCCCGAACTTCGGGTACTTGGCATGCACAACTGTGTACCCTGTCAAAGACAAAAACAACAAATAAACGTAAAGCAAGAAATTATGACTAAGAGTCAAATAAACACACCAGACTTAATTAACAACCGTATTCCCCGGCAACGGCGCCACTATTTGATAACGCCCAAACTACACCTCTAATTAAAGAAGCGTAAGCGGTCGTAGTCAAATATAGAACCCAACAAAGGTTGGGGTCGAATCCCACAGAGAATATGGTGAAGATTAAGCCTTTAGTGAAATATGTGACTAGTCGTCAATAGTTTCCGGTAAATAGGGGGTTTTGTGTAAACAATGCGTAAACAAAACGAACAATTAACGTATGAATGATAATCAATAGGAGAATGAACTAGGGAAGTGTTTACCATGGCGTTAGTATCAATGTCGATTCTAGGCATAATCGGGTTCTTTTTATATGCGTGTCACGATGTGATTGAAGTAATGGTATCGTCTAAACGTTTCTCAATCAAATAGACAAATTTCCTTTTCTATTCTCTCGACCTCGAAAAGATGTGCTTTTTAGATTTCAATCCTAAACATCAAGTAGATTAATCTAGTTACAGCATTAATCATTAGACGAGAGTTAGTAGTCTCGAATCCTTGTTGTTAATCAAGTTTCCCGGTTTTAATCTCTTTACTCAAGCAAACTTAAACCTAGGCATGTTCTAATGTTTGCAACCACTAGAAAACGTTAAATAATGAATGATTAACAACGTGACAATACATATATTGAACCCAACGCTACCCGGAATCTATATCGCTACGTTTGCCATGGCTCCCACAACCCTAGTTGTGGGAGGTTTAGTTAATCATGCTATAAAGAAAAGAGAAGAGAATTGTATTCATAATAAAGAGAATGGATTCTTACAATATAGTGAAAACAATCTTCAATTATCCAAGAACAAGAAAAACCAAGATCCCAAGAACGATTCAAGAACAAGCTTGAGGAGAAGGAAACCGTGTGTAGCGCGTTTCCTCTCTCAAGAATCGCTCAAAAACTCTCCTAAAATTATTGGGTAATGTATGTAAAAACTATTGGAAAGGTTTAAAAGCATAATATAAAATAAACCTAACATAGGGTATTTATAGGAGTCTAGGAAACCAATCCCAAAAACGTCCGGATTCCGCGTCGCGGACTGCCCAACTGTGACGGCCAGGCTGACGGACCGTCAAGCCAGTGACGGACCGTCGCCTGGACCGTCACCCTTAGGCAGTCCACTGCCTTCACTTGACGGTCACTGTGACGGACCGTCACATGTGTGACGGGCCGTCACTCAGGCCGTCACTCTTATCCAGAACGCTCTTTTTCGCGTATTTCCTTCCGTTTCCACGTTTGTCTCCATTTCCTGAAAATACAACATAAAAACATCAAAAACGACAACGGTTGCTTGAAAACGTACGATTGTTCTTAGTAAAAAGGAGTCGAAAGTGCCATAAATTGGCGGCACATCACGTATGTTACTTGCTTGAATAAGTTTCTCACTCTTTTGCATAATAGGATGGGTCATCCTCATTCCTCTCGACTTTAGCACATGCTTAAATCATGTCTTCTAGTAGTACATGGAATACATTCCAGTCTCCCTCTGTCATGTTCAAATTGTGCCGGTTCAAAAAGTCATAAGCTCTCTTTTCCATCAAGTTTATCTGCTTATGAAGATCCGTTTGACTTAGTGCATAGTGATGTTTGGGGTCCTTCTCCTATTTTTTCAAGGATGGGATATAAGTACTTTGTGTTATTTATTGATCATGTATCCAGATACACATGGTTTTGTTTTAAAAATAAATTTAAGGTTCGGACTCTTATTATGAATTTTGTTGAGTATGTTCATACACAATTTCATAAAACTATAAAAATATTTTATTCTGATTCCGGGAGAAAGTACATTAAGACTAATATTGTTGAGATTTTCAAAAATAAAGGAATTATATCCCAACGCAGTTGTCCTCATACTCTGGAACAAAATGGTGTCGTAGAAAGGAAGAATCAACATGTGCTGAAAACTACATTGTCCCTTTTGGGTACATCTAATATGCCAAAGAGTTTCAAGACCGAAGCTGCACATACTTCTGTATATTTGATTAATAGACAAACTTCTCTAGTCATTGGCAATGACACCCCGTACTTCAAATTATTTCACACTAAGCCTGATTATTCTCACTTGTGAGTTCTTGATTATGTTTGCTTTGTCCATCTTCCAGTACATGAATGACATAAGTTTTTGGAAAAGGTCGTACAATGTATTATTGTGGGCTACAGCAACACGCAAAAAGGGTATCTCTGTTATAATGCATTTTGTAATCAATTCCGAGTATCTAGACATGTTGTTTTCTTTGAGGATCAATTTTCTTACAAACATAATCCAAAACATGCTTCGGAGTCTGTTTCCTTTATGTACAAGTTTGATGATGATGTGGTAGATCCTGACCCTCCACTTGACCCTCCATAATAGCCCATGAACTATGATAATGATGATCTCCACCTCTCATGTCCTTCTAGTGTCAACTCTACATTCTCATCTCAGCTTCAGAAAAGGGTTCATCCCATCCAGTTACTCCCCCATGTCGGTCTGGAAGGACAAACCGCCATGCTCCTGAACAGCTTGGTTACTCTTCGGAGAAATTTGGTAAGTCCTACGCCATGCATACCACACTACATTCTATTGATATACCTACATCATACTCCCAGGCTTCTATATAATCCTATTGGAAAGAGTCAATTTTGGAAGATCTTCGTGCACTGAATGAAAATTCTACTCGGGACTTCATTGATAAACCAGCAGATGGAGTTCTTATTGGAATTAAGTGGGTGTATTCCTTTAAGCTTAAGGCATATGGTAAAATTAATCATTACAAAGTTTGGTTGGTTGCTCAAGGGTACAAACAGGAGTATGGGGTGTATTATGAGGAGAATTTTGCACCTGTTTCTAAAATGACAATCATACAGACATTATTGGTTGTGGCTTCAATGAAAGGTTGGACCTTACATCAAATAAATGTGAAAAATGTGTTTCTTCATGGAGACCTGCAGGAAGTTATGTTTATGAAACCACCACCTGGGTGTGTTGTGCCGAGACCAAATGCAGTTTGTCATCTTTACAAATCTCTCTACAACTTAAAACAGGCTCCCCGATCTTGGTTTGTTAAATTTTGATCCACGATTCAAACTGCAGGATTCTCTCAGAGTTCTTTAGATCATTCCTTGTTTCTTTGTACTTCCCAGTAGGCATCACAATAATTCTCATTTATGTTGATGATATCATAATTATAGGAAATGATCCAGCGAACATTACTAAGTTGAATGAATTCTTGCATACCTCATTTAGATGAAGGACTTGAGACAGCTGACATACTTCCTTGGACTTGAGGTTCTATACTTGCCTACTGGGATCATGCTTACACAACAAAAGTATGCTAGTGATCTTGTTTTAATAGTTAGTCTTACTGATGAAAAGGTTGTATACACCCTGATGGAGATTAATACGAAGTACAAGGAGGATAATGGAGAACCATTGAGTGATCCAACATTATATAGGCAGTTGGTGGGATCTTATTTTATCACACTATGAAAAGGATGGACATCTCATATGCAGTACAAGTTCTAAGTCAGTTTGTGGCTAATCCTTCTGTATACATCACACTACATTACTTGTGTTATTTAGTACGTTTGTGGTTCTATGAGTAGAGGTGTTCTCTTCCGTTCTGATTCTCCTATGCGTCTTGAATGTAATACTGATGCAGATTGGGTTGGTTTTACTAATTCTCATCGCTCCATTACTGGTTGGTGCATGCTTCTTGGCACATCCTTGATATCCTGGAAATGTAGGAAATAATCTCATACATCTAAATCATCTACGAAGGTTGAGTATCGAGCTATATCGGGAGCAAGTTCAGAAATTATTTGGCTACAACACTTATTATCTGAGCTCGGTGTTGCTTTTACAACTCCTATAGTGTCACATGCTGATAACACTAGTGCGATTAAAATAGCCGCAAACCCAGTGCAACATGAAAACACAAAGCATATGGAGGTGGACTTCCATTACATTTGAGAATTGGTTGTCGATCGTCTCATCACCTACAACACATTTCTTCTCATGATCAACTTATTGATTTATTTACAAAGGCGATGACACATGCAAGGCATCACTATCTTGTGTTCAAATTTCTACTATGTGATCACCAGTATCAATTTGAGGGGGGATGTTAGGCAATGTTATAATTATAAAGGTATCATAAAAATATACTCCTTATTAGAATAGAACTTAATTACAGATTGTGTACTTATTATAATATATACTCTTTCATAGAATAGGACTTTAACCCTACAGTTGTATAGCTATAAATTCCCTACTGTATTATTGAACGATATTGAAGAGAATTCAGAATCTTACGTTTCTCTAGCATTTAAACCACTTTATCACCACTAAGCTTTAATTTGATTTTTGTCAAACCTTCAAGTGAAGCACTTGAAGTACAGTTGAGTTGAAACACATCTGAAAATATGATAATATCTAAGGGGAAAAGAGCATGTAATCTTGTCATGACCTAAACCGCCTCAAGTGGCACCCACACTAAACCCTCGGTAGGAGAACCAAATACCCAAGCCAACACTTAAATAAAACTAAGCAGCTAAAAACTAGTTTGCATTAAATAAGCCAAGATTCACATTTAAAATAGTTGTCAGAAAAACATGCGGAAATAATCACCTAGAACCTGAAAGTCGTGTACCAAAATATCTAAATAGTCTAGAACACGGGGATGCAACCCTAAAACAAAGGGAATCTAAGTTTGAACAATGGACTAGAACAAGTATATGAATCCATGAGGATGGGGATTACATCATCAAATGAGATTCAATCTTGTTAGATAAGGATCTTCAGTACGAGGAGGAGCCGGTTGCTATTCTTGATTGGGATATCCAGAAGTTGAGGACAAAGGAAATCAGATCAGTGAAGGTTCAATGGAATCATCATCCAGTGCAAGAAGCCACTTGGGAAACCCAGAAAGACATGCGGGATAAGTACCCTCACTTGTTTGAGGATTCAGGTACTACTTTCCTCTTAATTTATCTTTTCCTATTTGATCATTCGAGGACGAACAATGGGTAAATTGATATTGGTTGTAATGACCCTTCCTATCATTATGGGTGGGATAATCATGCACAAAATTAGGCTAGAAAACTTCTGGGTTGGGGAGTTGAAAATTTCGGGCTTGGCTAGTCTCGGGCAAAATCTGAGCAAAGGGAGGTGTAGAGAAATTCGAGAAAGGATTGGGTAAAATGAGAAGGTGTGAGATAGTTTTTATATTATCTAAGGCATTATGGAGTCTGAAAGACTTTTCAGAAGTGAATTCGGGTAAGTAGAACTCCCGATATCAAACTTGACGTAAAAGGGTTGGTCTAATATCAAGGTTTGAAGGTGTATTGAGAAAAAGGCAAAACTGGAAGGATTTCTGAGTTTATATCTCATGTCAGCTGCTATAGAAGGTGACACACTGCTACCGCAATGCTGCTATAGTAGAGAAATTTTTTCTATAGTGAAAGTCAAAGGCGGTCAACCCTACTATTGCGGCGTCGCTATAGCGGAAGACGCCCGCTATAGCGGTGTTGACCGCCTTTGACTCCTGCTATAGAAGGAATTTCTCCACTATAGAAGCATCGCAGTATCAGAGTGTCACCTGCTATAGTGGATGATATAGGATAGGAGTTCAGAAACCCTTCCATCTTTTCCCATTTCATAACACACCTTCAAACCTTGATGTTTCAGACCAACTCTTTTACGTCAAGTTCAATATTGGGAGTTCTACTCACCCGAATTCACTTCTAAAAAGTCCTATGGACTCCTTAATGCTTTAGCTAATAGAAAACTATCTCACACCTTCTCATTTCACCCAATCCTTTTCCAGATTTCCCTAGACCTCTCCTTGCTCAGATTTCATCCGAGACTAGCCTAGCCCAAAATTTTCAGCTCCCCAACCCAAAGGTTTTCTAGCCTGAATTCTTGTACAATTAGCCCACCCATAATGACCAGAAGGGTCATTACAATAGAAACCAATTTACCCATTGTTCATCCCCGAGTGATCAAATAGGAAAATAAGCTAAATCAAGAAGAAAGTAGTACCTAAATCCTCAAACAAGTGAGGGTACTTGTCCCGCATATCCTTCTCGATTTCCCAAGTGGCTTCTTCCACCAGACGATGCTTCTATTGAACCTTCATTGATCTGATTTCCTTTGTCCTCAACTTCCAGACATCTCGATCAAGAATAGCAACTGGCTCCTCCTCATACTGAAGGTCCTTTTCTAACAAGAACGAATCCCGATTGATGATGTAATCCCCATTCCCATAGATTCATCTACTTGTTCTAGTCCATTTTTTGGACTCGGATTCCCTTTGTTTTGGGGTTGTATCCCCGTATTCTAGACTATTTAGATGTTTTGGTACACGACTTCAGGTTCTAGGGGATTATTTTTGCAAGTTTTTTTGACAACTATTTTAGATGTGAATCTTAGCTTATTTAATGCAAACTGGTTTTTAGCTGCTTAGTTTTGTTTAAGTGTTGGCTTGGGTATTTGGTTCTCCCACCGTGAGTTTAGTGTGGGTGCCACTCGTGGCAGTTTTGGTCGTGACTCTCTTAATAGCAGGAATTCTCCCAATATAGCAGTGTTACGGTAATAACGTGTCACCCACTATAGCGGGTGACACAGGACAGAAACTTGGAAATCCTCCCAGTTTTGCCCATTTTCCAACACACCTTCAAACCTTGATGTTCCAGACCAATCCCTTTACATCAAATTTGATATCAGAAGTTCTACTTACCCGAATTCACTTCTAAAAATTACTACGGACTCCTTAATGCCTTAGCTAATAGGAAAACTACCTCACACCTTCTCATTTCACCCAATCATTTCTTGGATTGCCCTAGACCTCCCCTTGCTCAGATTTCATCCGAGACTAGCCTAGCTTGAAAGTTTTAACTCCCCAACATGGAAGTTTTCTAGACTAATTTCTTGTATGATTAGCCCACCCATAACGACCGAAAGGGTCATTATAGTAGAAAACAATTTACTTATCATTCATCCCCGAATGATCAAATAGAAAAAATGAGCTAAATTAAGAAGAAGTAGTTCTTGAATCCTCAAACAAGTGAGGGTACTTGTCCCGCATGTCCTTCTTGGTTTCCCAAGTGGCTTCTTCTACCGTATGATGCTTCTATTAAATCTTTACTGATCTGATTTCCTTTATCCTCGACTTTCAGACATCCTGGTCAAGAATATCAACCGGCTTCTCCTCATATTGAATTCCTTATCTAACAAGACCGAATCTCATTTGATTATGTAATCCTCATCCCCATGGTATCTCTTCAACATGGATACATGGAAAACTGGATGGACTCTGGACAAACTGGGTGGCAATGCTAACCTGTAAACTACCAGTCCCATACTTTCGAGAACCTTGAATGGACCGATATACCAAGGTCTAATCTTACACCTTTTGACAAACCTCATTACCTCTTTCATCGCTAACATCTTCAATAGAACCTGTTCACCAACCTGAAATAACATATCCCTTACCTTGTGATCAACGTACTCTTTTTGCCTGCTCTAGGCTGCCAATAACTTAGTTTGGATACCCCTCACTTTCTCCTGAGATTCCTTTACCAAATCAATGCCCAAAGGCTTCACATCACCTGTGGGTTATGGTCCCATCACACTTCCGCTGTGTTACTCTTATTATTACCTCGCCCACCCTGTGGATGTCCCCTATTATTGCCACTTTCACTTGCTAGAACCACATCCTTAGTCTGCTACTGCATTTGATTACTGATGAGTCAGTAATCTACCAACTCATTTAGCCTTTAATCATGAATTATTTCTATATTTTGATAAGATTTAGAGGTTCATATGGACTTTATTGACATGAATGCAAGTACTCTTGTCCGAAGATAGAAAAAACAAGGAATTAAACCCAAAAGAGCTAAATAGGAGTTGAAGTGTGAAGGGTTGAACAAGATAGATATTCTTCCAATAGGTGCAGACATCGTGCGACACGCATAACATGAGGTACAATCCGCACCTCCTACAGCACAAGGCTCAAACATTGGCTGAAGAATCTATTAAGGGGTGCAGTTATTGTGCAACGCGCACAACACTTTGTGCGAACCGCACCCCACTTTGCATGAAGCTTCCCAATTGTCCTGAGTCACTGGATTACTGAAGAGGGTGTGCGATACGCACATGCTGGCATGTGAACCGCACATCACACCGCACACTACCCAAAGGGCATTTTTGTCAAAAGTTATATGATGTTTTGGGGAATGTTTATATAGCTATTTTAGGCATAATTGTAAATAGTTCTGATAGTTCTAAGTTTTAAACAATTCTCATAGCTTTGTGAACAAGTTTCCCTTCTAAGAACAAGAAGAGGGTTTCTCCCAATTCTTAGAACAACCATTTGTGTACAAATTGAGCTTGGATATTGAGAAATTTATCTTGAATGGAAAAGAAATTGTATTACCCATTTGGTATATCTCTTTCCTTAAGCATGAGTAGCTAAACCTCTTATCTAGGGATGTGTTGATGATGGGTACTTGATAAATGGGTGTGGTGTTGCTAATTCTTGTTTATAAATGCTTATTTGACATGGGTCTAGTGATTTCACCATATTTTAACTCTAAAATTGGTGGTTGCAAACATTGATTTTCCTTACTTGGTTGTGATTTTGCTTGAAAGAGGAAATCATAACTTCGGATGTGAAATTGCTAGTAGGAACTTGGGCTTCCATTTAGATTGAGGCTAGAAATAGCTTAAATCGACGGAATCACCCATTTAAGGGTCTAAAGCTAGAAATAATGTGACCTCCCTAAGCATTAGCTTAGTTGTTTATTGTTAAATCAATAGTGCTTGACTTAATACTGTTAAATATATGGTTGTTGTTCGAGAGATGAATAACCATATCTAAGACCAAGGTTACCCATGTCGATTAGCATGAATATGCATGAATAAGCAATCACCATATCCCATGTTCGAGTCCCATTTGACACACATCCCTAGTCATCCTGTCTATTGTCTACACCGCATTTTACTTTATTGCTTTGTTTGTTGAATTTCAAAATTGTGACATATTCCCAATTCCCCCTTTTTATATTACTGACTCTTGTTGTGAACTCTGTTTTGCACTCACCTAGGCTAAGCTCTAAATTTTCTATGGTATCGACCCCGATATCCATTGGGAACTATAAATGTGTTTTGCTCTAACGATCGCTGATACCTCGTAATAGGAGAGTATGCTTGAGCGTTATCAAAAATGGCACCGTTGCCGGGGACTTACGTTGTTTAGCCTTTTTGATTGTAGATTTGAAATCACCTTGAGAGTGTTTGTTTTCTTTTATTTCATTTGTTGTTTTTTTGTGATTGAGCAGGATAATCCATAAGTGAGGTAGGTGACAATGATAATATCAACGAAGGCTACATGGACGCAAAGGTTGTTGAGCCTGTGATACAAATGGGAGCAGGTGCAATCCGCCTAACCCCTACTATGGGAAATGCGGTATTCCACGTTACTAGCACAATGCGCAGTTTGATCCAAATGAAGGGTATGTTTGGAGGGGCAGCCCATGAATATGCCAACCGACACATCCACAATTTTGTAGAGATATGCCAACCATTCTGATTCCCAAATATCTCGCAAGATTCCATCCAACTATTCCTATTCCCCTTCTCTCTAACGGGGGAAAGCCACGACATGGTTGGATGAGTTTCCAGATGGGTCCATCACCTCTTGGAATGAATTGGTAGATGCTTTTACAATGAGATTCTTCCCTTCATCACAGATGATGCAGCTAAGGGATGAGATTACCAACTTCCGCCAAGAGATTACCAACTTCTGCCAACTTCTCGATGAGCCTCTACATGAGGCATGGTTGAGATTTAAAAAGAAGCTTGTGTTGTCTCCTAACCATGGTTTTACGGCCCATGTCTTGTTGGAAAGCTTCTTTAGATCCTTGAAATCAATGAATAAATCTGTGGCCAATAATCTTGGTGGTGGTACCTTCATGGATTTCCAATTTCCTGTTGCCTCGGCCCTTCTTGAGAGAATGACCAAGACTAACCAAGCTTGGCACACAAGGGAGGTGGATATTCCAACCTCGGGAGTGACCACATCCATCCTAACAAATGAGATAAGGAGGAAGGATGGAGAGAGGGATGAGATCATGGCAAAAATAATGACACAAATAGACTTCTTGCCAAGCATATGATGGGGCAGGTGGTGCTAAGACCGTGAATATTGTGAGTATATCAGAGATAAAGGCTAGTGATGACGAGCTAATAACCATCATGGATGGTAAACTTTTCTATTTGTCGGCGGGTTCTCATCCTGGGTATTATTGCCCAAGGGATGAGAATCAAGGTTAGAACAAGGATAAGGATAGAGATGGCAATTAGAGAGACCGTGATAAGGATGGTGATAGATACAATCACCGAAGTTTGAACCCATATGTGCCTCCAAACAAATCAGATTCCTTGTATCAACCAACCACAAGCAAGCCCAGTCATTCAAAGATTGAGGACATGTTATCCTTGGTGCTAAAGAAGGTGAAAATGACAAACACTGGGGTTAGTGATCTTAAAAGCAAAGTTTCAACACTTCATCAAACCGTGAGCTCTCATTCGGATTCAATTAAAAATCTTGAAGCCCAAATGAATCACCTCTCCTCCCAAATGAACCCGATATTGAAAGGAAAACTACCTAGCAATACTAGCGCAAATCCTAAAAATAATGCTCATGTCATGGCGATTGTCACTAGTAGTGGGAGAACAAGTAGAGTGGTAAGAGAGCCTGTGGTCAAGCCAGTTGATTTAGCAAAGAGACCTCTTGTTGAAGCCATTGCTGAGCTTAGTGATAAAGGTAAAGAGATTGTGCATGATAAAGATGTTGTGGAACTGGGAGTTGAGGTGAAGATTGGTGCACCCAAGGCCCCGGTAAGAGTTGATGTGGATAATGAGAGGGAGGAGGATGAATCTCCTCCCCAAGTTGAAATTGATGTTGAGGAGGATCCCCTTCTTGTTGATAAGTCGGTAATCTACCAACTTATTAAACCTATATCCATGAATTATTGCTACGTTTTTTAATCGATTTAGAGGTTCTTATGGACTTTATAATGTCTATGCAGGTACTTTGGATAGAAGAGGAAAAACAAGGATATGGACCCAAAAAGATCCAAAAAGGAGCTAAGTGTGAAGAGTTGTGAAAAGCTGGAGAATCTGCCAGGAGGTGCGGTGGCCGTGCAACACGCACAAGGCAAGGTGCGGTTCACACCTCCTCCACATAAAGCTGCAAATATGACTGAAGATTCTTCTAAGGAGTGCGGTTCCCATGCAACTCGCACATCCCGTGGTGCAAAATGCACCACATTCGCACAAGCTTACCTATGCTTCTAAAGTCACTGGTCAATCTGAAGCAGGTGAGCGACGTGCACACTGCGACGTACGAACTGCACGTCGCGTTGCACACCACTCGAAGGGCAATTTTGTCCTAAATTTATGTGATGATTTTGGAGCATATAAAAGGCAACTTTAGGCTTATTTTGTATATACAATTTTTAGCAGAGAATTTCATATAGAGAACTTGGACATATTTTTGGCTTCTAAACACTTTTGTCCATCTCCATTGAGAGAGGGTTTTCAATCCAATCTTTTGGTTAACAAATTGTGTGCCTAATTTGACTCTAGAACCTGAGAATCAACTACAATGGATGGGAATTTGATTTACCCAGCTGGTATATCTTCTACCCTTTTTATGAGTGGCTAATTTCTCTTGTCTAGAGGTGTATTAATGATGGGTGCTTAGCTAATGGGTTTGGGTGTTGCTAATTTGCTTTTATAATTTCTTATCTGATATGGGTCTAGTAATTTCACCTTGTTTTAATCTAATAATTTGTGGTTGCAAACATGAATTTACCTTACTTGGCTATATAATTTCTTGAGAGAGAATTTTGTAGTTGTGGATGTGAAATTTCTAGTGGGTACTTGGGAATCCACTTAGATTGGAGGCTAGACATAGCTCCAATCGTGGAATCTCCCATTTAAGGGTCCGAGCTAGAAATAGGATGACCTCCCCAAGCAAATGTTGGTTGGTTATTTAGCACACCGAATGATGTTCAAACTAAAATCATTGGATATGTGGATGTTGATAGAGAGATAGCATCCACACTTATGACCAACGCTACCCATGTAAATAGGTGAGAATTTAAGTGAATTAGTGATTACCCTATGCTATAACGAATGCCCCATAGGAAATGCACCCTTAGTCATCTAGTCCTTATTGGTACACCCATCTTGATTTTATAGTTTTTATTTGAATTGAGTTAGTAGTGACAACTTTCCCAATTCCCCCCATTTTCTTACTTTGGTTTTGTTGAACAACTACTCTCACTTTGAAATTGCTTTGCACAATCTCTAATTAGTTAAATTAGGTCCCTTGGGTATGACCCCGACATCCGTTGGATTTATAAATGTGTTTTGACTATGCGATCTCCGTGACCTCCTAGTTGGAGAGCCACAATTTGAGCATTCATCAAAAAATGGCTCCATTGCCGAGGACTTGAGTATTAGCTTGTTTTTGATTGTTGTTGTGAAGTCAACTTGAGAGTGCTTGTTTTCTTTTAATTTTTGTTGTTTTTGACTGTTGATTGAGCAGGCCGTCTATGGAAGAAGCCGAAGACAATGAGAGAATTGGCGGCTTCGACAATGCCAATGTTGCTAATCCAATGATGCATAAAGGTGTAGGTGCAATTCGCCTACCTCCCACGGTGGGAAATGTTGTCTTTCATCTGACAAGAACCATGCTCCATTTAATTCTAATGAAGGGGCTATTTAGTGGAGCTTCCCATGAGGAAACCAACCAGCATATTTGGAACTTCGTGGAGATTTGCCAACCATACATGATCCAAAATATCTCCTAAGAATCCATCTTTGACGGGGGAAGCCACGGTGTGGTTGGAAGAATTACCAGATGAATCTATCACATCTTGGTTCGAGTTGGTTGAGGCATTTACCTCGAGATTATTTCCTCCATCTCGAATGATGAAATTAAGAGATGAGATTACCAACTTTAGGCAGCTTCCGGATGAGCCTCTTCATAAAGTTTGGCTATGATTAAAAAAAGAGCTTCTATTATGCCCAAACCATGAGTTGTCAGACAATGTGTTGCTCAAAAGCTTCTACCGGTCATTGAACTCTATGAACAAATTGGTGGCTGATAATCTTGGAGGTGGCACCTTCATGAACCTTGAGTTTCACATTACCTCGGAGCTATTAGAAAGAATGACCAAGACCAATCAAGCTTTGCATACGAGAGAGGCAGAGGTGTTAACTTTGGGAACGCCCTTAATAATCTTGACGAATGAAACAAGGAGAAAAGATGAGGAGCGAGATGAAGCTTTGGCTAAAATGATGACACAAATTGACTTGATGGCTAAGCATGTGATGGGAGCTGGTGTTAAGAAGGTGAATCCAGTGAGTATATCGGAGATTAAGGTGAATGATGTTGAACTTATGACTGAGATTGATGGTAAGCTATGCTACATGTCAGCGGGTTCTCTCCCCGGGTATTATCACCCGAAGGAGGAGAATCAAGGTTGGATTGGAGACAAGGAGAGGGATGGAAATTGGCGTGAAAGAGATAAGGATGGTGATCACTTCAATCACCGGAGCTCAAATCCTTACATCCCCCCTAAATAAATCTGACTCTATACCAACCGGGCACAAGAAACCTGGCCAATCCAAGTTAGAGGACATGTTGTCCTTGGTTCTTAAGAAGATGGAAACTACAAACTCGGGAGTGAGTGAGCTAAAGAGCGAGGTCTCTACACTTCACCAAATGGTGATCTCCCATAGTGCCTCGACACCTTGAGGCCCAAATGACCCACCTATCAAGCCAAATGAACCCACGGATGAAGGGAACGCTGCCTAGAGACACCATCAACAACCCCAAAAATTAATGAGGATTGAGGTAGTATCATTGTGCCGCGATGTTAAATCAAGCGCTTCTTGGGAAGCAACTCAAGTTTATTTCTTTGTTTTTTGGTTATTGTTTGTTATTTTTGATGTTCTGTAGGGAATGCATGGAATGGAAACATGGACAAAGGAAAACAAGGAAAAAATATGCCGTGCGGTGAACGGTGCAGACCGCACAAGAAATTGTGCGTGTTTCACAGCCAACTGCACACCAAAATAGAGGGCCTAGAGGAAAAGTGAAAAATGGAGATGACATGCGCTGGGCTGTGCGGGCCGCATAAGCCTAAGTGCGTGTCGCACCTACATCGCACCAGAAAACAGATGCCTAGGTAAGCCCAAGAGAGAAAAAGGGGCATGTGCGATACGCCATACGGTCCGCACCTTGCCTGGTGTGAATCGCATATCGCAGCGCACAGGAGGTAAATTTGAATTTTTAGTTGACCTAACCCGTTGACCGACCCAACCCGGCCAACTCTTCTTCTTCTTTTTCTTTTAAAATCGCCTCTCTCTCTTATTTTTCCACCATCTTTCTCCATAACTCTAAAAATCCTACACCAAAAATTCTCTCCAAACCCCTCAAACTCCCACAAATCCTTATCCTCTTCTCATCCAATCTTCTCCACCACTTCTCCATGTCGTCGCCAATATTCTCCAGGAGGTCTTGTGGGTCACCATTGTTGGAATTCAAAAAGCTTTGATTTACGTTCTTCCCTTTGTAATCTTCACTTGTGGTAAGTTTCCCGACATTAAATAGTAATTTTTATGATTATTTAGAAATCATAGTGTGAAGCATGCTTAGTAGATTTGCCATGTTGATAATGGGAGAGATCCAAAAAATTTGGGTCCCCAATTTTGAGTTGTAACGATGAAATCTTTTAATGTCAACTTGGTAGAGTGTAAATCTTGACTATGCATATTGATTGGTAGTAATGTTTAGCCTTAATATCTGTGATGGGGTGAAGTCTGAGTAGCCCACTCACGTGATGATGAGGACTAGATCCTACAGGGAGTTCCACCCTTTTCCCATTGCACTATGAGCATTGAGGACAATGCTTCTTTCATGGGAGGGGGTGGCTTTCTTTACTTGCTTTTTGGTGCCCGGGAGTGGGCTTGAGACAATTTATTGTTTACTTGATTTTTGGTGCTCGTGAGTGGGCTTGAGACAATTAATTGCCCTTGTCAGGCCTAGTTGACTATTCTTCTTAGTTTTATTTGGCCCTTGTCGGGCACTTTTTGGATAATTGATTGTGATGCCATTATTTTTTCCTTCTTTTTAGATTATATTTTTTGTTGACTTTGAGCTTAATTATGCCCTCACCGGGCTTGATGTTTTTATTGATGGTGTGCTGGGTTGGTCTTACATGCCCCATTGTTCCACTACCCGTGCCTTGCAAATGCGCTAAATGCCTACGCCGAGGCTTGTTCTTGATTGATTCATGAGTGCAAAAAATTATGGATCTCCTTGTTGATAGTAGTGTAGAAATAAACTCTGGGGGTTTTCTTAATATTATTGTTCTTTCCCAAGGAGCAAAAGTTTTAACTGTTTTCTTTTTCTTTTCTTTTGTTTTTGTGTGTCGAATCGGGTTGGTGTTTCCCTATGATAGATTGAGAGGCGACTTTCTTAAGAGAAAATGCCAAGTTTAGTTTAGAATTAAGTCCGCAAGTGCTTCTCTCATAATGGGCCCACTGAAAAAATTTCTTGGTAAAATGTTTTATTGAAAAGGAAAGGAAGAAGGGAAATGATTTTTTGAGGAAAAGCGTTTTGTTGTGATGACTTGCACACTCTCACTTTGGCTCAATTAACTCACAAATGAGTGTGTAATGAACTCAGAATAGATTTTAAAAAGTCATTTTCTCCAATTGATTGTGGGACTAATGGATGAAGTCTTGTGGCAAGATGCCTTGTGTGGTGAGGCTTTACCTTGATTCTTGTGCATAAGTGTCATCTAGAACTTGCCCCGAATGTGATTCAAGGCAAAATTCTAGGTGTAACCAAGCTTGGGAAATGACCTTAGGCCCTTTCTGATAGCCACTTCACTCAAATGACCTCCCAATGACATCAAATCCTTGTGAACCCCTTTGAGCTTGTGACCATTCTTTGACACCTTTGTAATACCTTGACCTTTTTGGAACCTCTTGACCGACCCAACCCGGCCAACTCTTCTTCTTCTTTTTCTTTTAAAATCGCCTCTCTCTCTTCTTTTTCCACCATCTTTCTCCACAACTCTAAAAATCCTCCACCAAAAATTCTCTCCAAATCCCTCAAACTCCCACAAATCCTTCTCCTCTTCTCACCCAATCTTCTCCACCACTTCTCCCCATCGCCGCCATCATTTTCCGGGAGGTCTTGTGGGTCACCATTGTTGGAATTCAAAAAGCTTCGATTTTTGTTCTTCCATTTATAATCTTCACTTGTGGTAAATTCCCCAATGTTAAATAGTTGTTTTTATGATTTTTGGGAACGCATAGTGTGAAGCATGCGTAGTAGATTAGCCATGTTGATAATGGGAGAGATTCAAAAATTTTGGGTCCCCAATTTTTAGTTGTAATGATGAAATATTTTAATGTCAACTTGGTAGAGTGTAAATCTTGACTATGCATATTGATTGGTAGTAATGTTTAGCCTTAATATCTGTGATGGGGTGAAGTCTGAGTAACCCACTTGTGACTAGTGCATGATTTGGCACGATGATAGATTGGAAGACGTTGTTCTTAAGGGCAAGTCATCGTTAGTCATGAGGTTTTGTTTGATAATTGATAATTAAGGCTGAATGTTGCTGATCGTATGCCCATGATAATTATTGAAAATCTAGTTGGGTGTATGATCTTGTGCGGGGAGGAGGTTAATTATTGATATGCTTGTTGGTGCCCATTGTTGCAAGCAGGGCTTGATGATCCCGATGATAGAAGGGGTAACGTCCATCTTAAGGGAAGTCGTTGAGTCCTTTCTTGTTGGGGTTATGTGTTAATGGAAATCCGAGGAAGTCTGAGTACCCGGAAGTTATGGTCATGAATCCCCTTTGCCCCCTTTGTTATTATGAATTGGTTGCATGTGGTGCTAAGTGCTGAAGCAGATCTTTCTCTATGGATCATATGCGTAACTCACAAGAACACAAGGAACCAAAAATTCCAATTGTGCCATTGTGCATTTCGCATATCATGCATAGATCTTGATGTGCTGGTCGCACAAGGTGTTGCATCAAGTTGACAGAAAGTGCAGAACACTGATTTGAGGGATGAAACATGGTGCGACACGCACTTCTAATAGTGCAGATCGCACCAACGTTGCACCTCAATAGAAAAATTTCCTGAAGGTTTTGATAGGCTTGTGCGATAGCACATGCGACACACACTCTTCCTAGTGCGTTTTGCATGTGGTCCGCACAAGACAACAGTCACCTACTTTGACTTCTACTCTGTTGCATTCCACCCTTTGAAGATTTTGTTTTGTTTTTGGCTCATAATGTTTGGATGCAGACTATTTCTACTAGAAGGAGAAACCCGGGAAACCAAGGAAGGCAAAGATCAGTTGCAGATGAAGCAAGGCTCCGCTTCGGAATAGAAGGCATGAGAGCTCACTACAAATGGAACAAAGATAGAGGATTCAATGTGGAGCAGAGCTTTAATCTACGGGAAGTTGGTACCGAGTTACAAAATATGCATCACCAGTTTGCTACTATAGGGTGACAGCCATTTCAAGATGTACCCGGGGGATACTATAAAGAAATAGTCCGCGAATTCTTTGCGTCTTACCAAGCCATACAGGATTCTAAAGGCTATAAAGGCCCCAAAGACAAGTTCCTTAATCTTGATGTTGTCACTGTTAGAGTCAAGAAGGTATCCGTCACCCCCATGGCAATCAATGTTATATATTGGGGACACCCAATTGACCTTGCACCAGCCCTAATGTCTATAATGTCTGCTTATTTCAAGCCATATCAAAAGACTGCTTACACCATTGCTCTAGGCACCACTGTGTGGTCCATCATGGGAGGCAATATACCGAGGAGATCACTGGTATTTGAGGCGCGGCTTTGGTATGATCTAGTGTGCAACCGTATTCTCCCCTCTCAGAACGACCAAAACATAACTCAAGAGGGTGCCATTCTAATTGAGGTTATCATGATGGGGGAGCGTATAAACTTCAGAGAGGTGGTTGCAATGGTAATCCAGAGGAAAGCTCGTCGCGAAAATGACTCATTCCCCTTCCCGGTCCTGATCACCAAGTTGTGTGCTAAAGCAGATGTTCCTATTCTCCCTTGTGATAACTTCACTCATGCTATCAGCTTCATCAATTTTGATAAGAAGACAGACAAGGATGCCCCCAGGTTCAAAAGGCAAAGGACAGAGCCGCTGAGTGAGATAGACAGTGACGAGACTGGTGCTAGAGCAGGCAATTCTCCCCTCTCTCGGATACTTCGGAGGCACATCCATAGGCCCCCGCACCCTCTATGAAACCCATAGTCATGAGAAGCAACTGGCAGACTTATCCACAAAACTACCCGGAATAATCAACAGGGCAGTTAAGAGTGCGGTGAAGGGGGTGGTTGATAGTCTGAACACTCTATGCAAGTGGGTTGATCTTATGGAAGGGGAAATTTCAAAACTTTAGAAAAATATTGACAAGTCCAAAGGCAAAGATCCGGTGGTAGAGGCTGATTTGACCATATTGCCTCCACCCAGGAGGATTCCCGGCCCGTTGGATAACTTATTTGCTTTATATGCATCCGAGGAGCTGCCCGGTCATGCTGAGCAAGAGCTAGATGATGATGATAACCCCGAGTTTCAGAGAGTGCTAATTCGATTTTATAATTGCTTATCTGATATGGGTCTAGTAATTTCACCATGTTTTAATCTAATAATTTGTGGTTGCAAACATGAATTTACCTTACTTGGCTATATAATTGGTCGAGAGAGAATTTTATAGTTGTGGATGTTAAATTGCTAGTGGGTACTTGGGAATCCACTTAGATTGGAGGCTAGACATATCTCCAATCGCGAAATCTCCCATTTAAGGGTCCGAGCTATAAATAAAACGACCTCCCCAAGCAAATGTTGGTTGGTTATTTAGCACACCGAATGATGTTCTAACCAAAATCATCGGATATGTTGATGTTGATCGTGAGATAAAATTCCACACTTATGACCAACGCTACCCGTGTCAATAGGTGAGAATTTAAGTGAATTAGTGACTACCCTATACTATAGCTAATTCCCCATCGTAAATGCACCCCTAGTCATCTAGTGCTTATTGGTACACCCATCTTGATTTTATAGTGTTTATTTGGATTGAGTTAGTAGTGACAACTTTGCCATTTCCCCCCATTTTCTTGCTTTGATTTTGTTGAACAACTACTCTCACTTTGAAATCGCTTCGCATAATCTCTAATTAGTTAAATCGGGTCCCTTGGGTACGACCTCGATATCCATTGGGTTTATAAATGTGTTTTGAAATCGCTTCGCACAATTTGAGCGTTCATCCAAAAATGGTGTCATTGCTGGGGACTTGAGTATTAGCTAGTTTTTGATTGTTGTTGTGAAGTCAACTTGAGAGTACTTATTTTCTTTTACTTTTTATTGTTTTTGAGTATTGATTAAGCAGGCCGGCTATGGAAGAAGCCGAGGACAATAAGAGCATTGGCGGCTTTGATAACGCCAACGCTGCCGAGCCAATGATGCATGGAGGTGTAGGTGCAATCCGCCTACCCCCCACGGTGGGAAATGTTATGTTTCATGTGACAAGCACTATGCTCCATTTAATTCAAATGAATGGGCTATTTAGTGGATCTTTCCATGAGGACGCCAATCGGCATTTTTGGAACTTCGTGGAGATTTGCCAACCATACATGATCCAAAATATCTCCCAAGATTCGATCTGATTGCGCCTATTCCCTTTCTCTTTGACGGAGGAAGCCACAGCGTGGTTGAAAGAATTAACGGATGAATCTATCCCATCTTGGGCCGAGTTGGTTGAGGCATTTACCTCGAGGTTATTTCCTCCATCTCGAATGATGAAGTTAAGAGATGAGATTACCAACTTTAGGCAGGTTCCGGACGAGCCTCTTCCTGAAGTTTGGCTACGATTCAAAAATAAGCTTCTACTATGCCCAAACCATGAGTTGTCAGACGATGTGTTGTTCCAAAGCTTCTACCGGTCATTGAACTCTACGAATAAATTAGTGGCTGATAATATTGGAGGTGGCACCTTCATGGACCTTGAGTTTCATATTGCCTCAGAGCTATTAGAATGAATGACCAAGACCAATAAAACTTGGCATACGAGAGGGGCAGAGGTGTTAACTTCAGGAATGCCCTCAACAATCTTGACGAATGAAACAAGAAGAAAAGATGAGGAGCGAGATGAAGCTTTGGCTAAAATGATGACACAAATTGACTTGATGGCTAAGCATGTGATGGGAGCTGGTGTTAAGAAGGTGAATGCAGTGAGTACACCAGAGATTAAGGTGAATGATGTTGAGCTTATGACTGAGATTGATGGTTAGCTATACGACGTGTCGGCAGGTTCTCACCCCGGGTATTATCGCCCGAGGGAGGAGAATCAAGGTTGGATTAGAGACAAAGAGAGGGGTGGAAATTGGCGTGAAAGAGATAAGGATGATGATCGCTTCAACCACCCGAGCTCGAATCCTTACATCTCCCCAAACAAATATGATTCTCTATACCAACCAGGCACAAGCAATCTCGGCCAATCCTAGTTAGAGGACACGTTGTCTTTGGTTCTTAAGAAGGTGGACACTACAAACTCGGGAGTGAGTGAGCTAAAGAGTGAGGTCTCTACACTTCACCAAACGGTGAGCTCCCATAGCGCCTCGATCATACACCTTGAGGCCCAAATAACCCACCTATAAAGCTAAATAAACCCACGGATGAAGGGAACGCTGCCTAGCGACAACATCAATAACCCCAAAAATGAATGAGGATTGAGGTAGTATCGTCGTAATGCGATGTTAAATCAAACACTTCTTAGGAGGCAACCCAACTTTCTTTCTTTGTTTTTTATTTTTGATGTTCTGTAGGGAATGCATGGAATGGAAACATGGACAAAGAAAAACAAGGCAAAAATGTGTTGTACGGTGGATGGTGCGGACCACACAAGCAATTGTGCGTGTCGCACAGCCAACCGCACACCAAAATAGAAGGCCTGGAGGAAAAGTGAAAAATAGAGATGACATGCGCTGGGTTGTGTGGGCTGCACAAGCCCAAGTGCGTGTCGCACCTCCATCGCACCAGAAAATAGATGCATGTGTAAGCCCAAGAGAGAAAAAGGGGCATGTGCGATATGCCATGCGGTCTTCACCTTGTCTGGTGCGAATCGCATGTCGTGGTGCATAGGAGGTAAATTTGAATTTTTAATTGACCTAACCCATTGACCGACCCAACCCGGAGATGACCCGGCCGACTCTTCTTCTTCTTTTTCTTTTAAAACTGCCTCTCTCTCTTCTTTTTCCATCATCTTTCTCCTCAACTCTAAAATCCTCCACCAAAAATTCTCTCCAAATCACTCAAACTCCCACAAATCCTTCTCTTCTTCTCACCCAATCTTCTCCACCACTTCTCCCCATCGCTGCCATCATTCTCCGGGAGGTGTTGTGGGTCACCATTGTTGGAATTCAAAAATCTTCAATTTTTGTTCTTCCCTTTATAATCTTCACTTGTGGTAAATTCCCCAATGTTAAATAGTTGTTTTTATGATTGTTGGGAACTCATAGTGTGAAGCATGCTTGGTAGATTAGCCATGTTGATAATGAGAGAGATCCAAAAATTTTGGGTCCCCAATTTTGAGTTGTAATGATGAAATCTTTTAATGTCAACTTGGTAGAGTGTAAATCTTGACTATGCATATTGATTGGTAGTAATGTTTAGCCTTAATATCTGTGATGGGGTGAAGTCTGAGTAACCCACTTGTGACTAGTGCGTGATTTAGCCCGATGATAGATTGGGTGACGTTGTTCTTAAGGGCAAGTCGTAGTTAGTCATGAAGTTTTGTTTGATAATTGATAATTAAGGCTGAATTTTATTGATCGTATGCCCATGATAATTATTGAAAATCTAGTTGGGTGTATGATCTTGTGCGGGGAAGAGGTTAATTGTTGATATGCTTGTTGGTGCCCATTGTTGCAAGGAGGGCTTGATGTTCCCGATGATAGACGGGGTAACGTCCATCTTAAGGGAAGTCGTTGAGTCCTTTTTTGTTGGTTATGTGTTAATGGAAATCCGAGGAAGTCTGAGTACCCGGAAGTTATGGTCATGGATCCCCTTTGCCCCCTTTGTTATTATGAATGGTTGCGTGTGGTGCTAAGTGTTGAAGCAGATATTACTCTATGGATCATATGCGTAACTAACAAGAACACAAGGAACCAAAAATTCCACTTGTACCATTGTGCATTTTGCATATGATTCATAGATCTTAATGTGCGGGTTGCACAAGGAGTCATACCAAGTTTACAGAAAAATCAGAACACTGATTTGAGGGGCAAAACATGGTGCGACACGCACTTTTGATGGTGCAGATCGCACCAGCACATGCAACACACACTCTTTCTAGTGCGTTTCGCATGTGGTCTGCACAAGACAACACACACCTACTTTGACTTCTACTCTGTTGCATTCCACCCTTTGTAGATTTTGTTTTGTTCTTGGCTCACAATCTTTAGATGCAGACTATGTCTTCTAGCAGGAGAAACTCAGGAAACCAAGGAAGGCAAAGATCAGTTGCAGATGAAGCAAGGCTCCGCTTCGGAATAGAAGGCATGAGAGCTCACTACAAACGGGACAAAGATAGAGGATTCAATATGGAGCAGAGCTTTAATTTAGGGGAAGTTGGTGATGAGTTACCAAATATGCATCACCAGTTTGCTACTAAAGGATGGCAGCCATTTTAAGATATACCCGGGGGATACTATAAAGAAATAGTCCGCGAATTCTTTGTGGCTTACCAATCCTACAGGATTCTAAAGTCTATAAAGGCCCTAAAGACAAGTTCCCCAATCTTTATGTTGTCACTGTCAGAGGAAAGAAGGTATCCGTCATACCCGCGACAATCAATGTTATATATTGGGGACACCCATTTGACCCTGCACCAGCCCTAATGGCTATAATAACTTCTCAGTTCAATCCATATCAAGAGACTGCTCGCACCATTGCTCTAGGCACCACTGTGTGGTCCATCATGGGAGGCAATATACCGAGGAGATCATTGGTATTTGAGGTACGGCTTTGGTATGATCTAGTGTGTAACCATATTCTCCCCTCTTAGAATGACCAAAACATAACTCAAGAGGGTGCCATTCTAATTGAGGTTATTATGATGGGGGAGCATATAAACTTTGGAGAGGTGGATGCAATGGTAATCCAGAGGAAAGCTCATCGCGAAAAATACTCCTTCCCCTTCCCGGTCCTGATCACCAAGTTGTGTGCTAAAGCAGATGTTCCTATTCTCCCTTGTGATAACTTCACTCATGCCATCGGGGTCATCGATCTTGATAAGAAGACAGACAAGGATGCCCCCAGGTTCAAGAGGCATAGGACAGAGTAGCTGAGTGAGATAGACAGTGATGAGACTGCTGCTAGAGCAGGCAATTCTTCCCTCTCTCGGGATACTTCGAAGGCACACTCACAGTCCCCTGCACCCTCTATGCAAAAGAGTGGTCTTCAAGATATCGTCGACAAAACCTATAGTTATGAGAATCAACTGCCAGACTTATCCACAAAACTACCTGGAATGATCAACAGGGCGGTTAAGAGTGCAGTAAAGGGGGTGGTTGATATTCTGAACATGCTATGCAAGCGGGTTGATGTTATATAAGGGGAAATTTCAAAACTCTAGAAAATATTGACAAGTCCAAAGGCAAAAATCCAGTGGTGGAGGCTGATTTGACCATATTGCCTTCACCCAGGAGAATTCCCGGCCCGTTGGACAACTTATTTGCTTCATAGGCATCTGAGGAGCTGCCCGATCATGCTGAGTAAGAGCTAGATGATGATGATGAGAATCTCGAGTTTCAGAGAGTGCTTCGTGACTCCACAATTTTAGCAAACTCTCGAAGGGGTGGTGCTGGCCCAAGTGGGAAGAAGGTTGAAGAAGAAGTTGATTCTAATGGTGGTGATGATGAGGACTAGATCCTACAGGGAGTTCCACCCTTTTCCCATTGCACTATGACCATTGAGGACAATGCTTCTTTCATGGGAGGGGGTGGCTTTCTTTACTTGCTTTTTGGTGCCCGTAAGTAGGCTTGAGATAATTTATTGTTTACTTGCTTTTTGGTGCCCGTGAGTGGTCTCGAGACAATTTATTGCCATTGTCGTGCCTAGTTGACTATTCTTCTTAGTTTTATTTGGCCCTTGCCAGACACATTTTGGATAATTGATTGTGATGCCATTATTTTTTCCTTCTATTTAGATTATATTTTTTGTTGACTTTGAGCTTAAGTGTGCCCTCGCCGGGCTTGATGTTTTTATTGATGGTATGCCGGGTTGGTCTTACATGCCCCATTGTTCCACTACCTATGCCTTGCAAATGCGCCAAATGCCTACGCCGAGGCTTGTTCTTGATTGATTCATGAGCGCGAAAAACTTGTGGATCGCCTTGTTGATAGTAGTGTAGAAATAAACTCCGAGGGTTTTCTTAATACTATGGTTCTTTCCCAAGGAGCAAAAGTATTGATTGTTTTCTTTTTCTTTTCTTTTCTTTTGCTTTTGTGTGTCGAACCGGGTTGGTGTTTCCCTATGATAGATTGAGAGGAGAATTTCTTAAAGGAAATCGCCAAGTTTAGTTTAGAATTGAGTCCATAAGTGCTTGTCTCATAATGGGCCCACTGAAAAATTTTCTTGGTAAAATGTTTTATTGAAAAGGAAAGGAAGAAGGGAAATGATTTTTTGAGGAAAAGCGTTTTGTTGTGATGACTTGCACACTCTCACTTTGGCTCGATTAACTCACAAATGAGTGTGTAATGAACTCGGAATAGCTTGTCAAAAGTCATTTGCTCCAATTGATTGTGGAACTAATGGATGAAGTTTTGTGGCATGATGCCTTTTGCGGTGAGGCTTTACCTTGATTCTTGTGCATAAGTGTCATCTAGAACTTTCCCCGAATATGATTCAAGGAAAAATTCTAGGTGTTACCAAGCTTGGGAAATGACCTTAGGCTCTTTTTGATAGCCACTTCACTCAAATGACCTCCCAATGACATCAAATCCTAGTGAACCCCTTTGAGCTTGTGACCATTCTTTGACACCTTTGTAACACCTAGATCTTTTTGGTACCTCTATCTTGTCACCCATCCTCCCTAATTGCTTGAAAAGGAAATGTAGGCTAAAATCCTAAGTTTAGGGGGGAAACAAAAGATAACTTAGGCAAATGCCTAAGTTTGGGGGGGTGCATGTGATCAAATGAGGAGAAGAAAATAAATGCACTTCAAGTGCAAGGTAGCACCTTGATTCGAGAATTGAAAATTGCTCCAAAAGATCAATTAAATGAGCAAATTGAAAAGAAAAAATAGGTGCTACCAAGTGAAGATGATATAAGGTATGAATGATCATGAGGTAAAAAAGGAGAAATCTTGGATTGTGTGAGGGAGAAATAAGGTAAAGTTGAAAGTTGAAAAATGTAAGTGGTGTTTGAAATGAAAACAAAGAGCATTAGGGAGGTGTAGTCACTTGAACCAAATAATATCCTCACCTTAGCCCTAGCCAACATCGAACCCGCAAGTCCTTGGTAATTCCGAGCTTAGCTACCCTACATAAGTGGCGATCTACAAGAAGGGCAAGCCTATGGTTCGATGCGTATGCACTTGAACTTCCTTGAGAGAGTGAGAGTCTTCTTGGTTCTCTTATAATCCCATGGTTGAGAATTGAATGATTGTGAGTATGATTCTCTCTTGTGGTGAGTGGCATCATGCACTCGAATTTAAGCAGAGAGTCTCTATTTCAATTGAGGGGAATGAATGAGACAAGTTGTCTGGCGAATCTCGAGGAAACCCTTGACGGTCCATGCCAATGATTTGAGAAGCTAAAATGTCTTATTTGAATGGCAAATTCCCTTGAGTTTTAAAAGAGATATGATGTCCTTTGGGAAAAAAAATTGAAATGAGCAATTGCCTTGAGCATGTGGGGGTCCAAATTGAGATAAGCATAGTAGTTGAGTCTTTTATTTGATTCTTTTGTTTGTTTATTTTTATTAAATTTTTAGTGTAGAGTAGTTTTTGTGCCTTAATTAAGCCTTAGCATAATTTATTTCTTGTTGTGTGAGTATCTTGCTTGAGGATAAGCAATAGTTCAAGTTTGGGGGTTTGATAAGTTGGTAATCTACCAACATATTGAACCTATATCCATGAATTATTTCTACGTTTTGAATCAATTTAGAGGTTCTTATGACCTTTATTGATGTCTATGCAGGTACTTTGGATAGAAGAGGAAAAATAAGGATATGGACCCAAAAAGAACCAAAAAAGAGCTAAGTGTGAGGAGTTGTGAAAGGTTGGAGAATCTGCCAAGAGTTGCGGTGGTCGTGCGACACGCACAAGCCAAGGTGCGATTCGCACCTCCTCCTCATGAAGCTTCAAAGATGACTGAAGATTTTGCTAAGGAGTGCGGTCGCCATGCGACGCGCACATCCCGTGGTGCGAAACACACCACCTTCGCACAAGCTTACCTATGCAGCTTAAGTCACTGGCCAATATGAAGCAGGTGTGCAATGCGCACACTGCGATGTGCAAACCGCACGTTGTGTCACACACCACCCGGAGGGCAATTTTGTCCTAAATTTATGTGATGATTTTGGAGAATATAAAAGGCAAATTTAGGATTATTTTGTATATACAATTTTTAGCAGAGAATTTCAGATAGAGAACTTGGAGATATTTTTGGCTTGTAAACACTTTTCTCCATCTCCATTAAGAGAGGGTTTTCAATCCAATCTTTTCGCTAACAAATTATGTGCCTAGTTTGACTCTAGAACTTGAGAATCAACTACAATGGATGGGAATTTGATTTATCCAGCTGGTATATCTTCTCCCCCTTCTATGAGTGGCTAATTTCTCTTGTCTAGGGATGTATTAATGATGGGTGCTTAGCTAATGGGTGTGGGAGTTGCTAATTCACTTTTATAATTGCTTATCTGATATGGGTCTAGTAATTTCACCGTGTTTTAATCTAATAATTTGTGGTTGCAAACATGAATTTTCCTCTCTTGGCTATATAATTTCTCGAGAGAGAATTTTGTAGTTGTGGATGTGAAATTGCTAGTGGATACTTGGGAATCCACTTAGATTGGAGGATAGACATAGCTCCAATCGTGGAATCTCCCATTTAAGGGTCTGAGCTAGAAATAGGATGACCTCCCCAAGCAAATGTTGGTTAGTTATTTAGCACACCGAATTATGTTCTAACCAAAATCATCGGATATGTGGATGTTGATTGAGAGATAGCATTCCCCACTTATGACCAATGCTACCCATGTCAATAGGTGAGAATTTAAGTGAATTAGTGGCTACCTTATCCTATATCGAATGCCCCATCGAAAATGCACCCCTAGTCATCTAGTCTTTATTGGTACACCCACCTTGATTTTATAGTTTTAATTTGAATTGAGTTAGTAGTGACAACTTTCCCAATTCCCCCAATTTTCTTTATTTGGTTTTGTTGAACAACTACTATCACTATGAAATCGCTTCGCACAATCTCTAATTAGTTAAATCAGGTCCCTTGGGTATAACCCCTACATCTGTTGGGTTTATAAATGTGTTTTGACTATGCGATCGTCGTAGCCTCCTAGTTGGAGAGCCACAATTTTAGGGTTCATCACTTGTGCAAATTGTACTGACCACACTACCTAAAGGACCTCTACCATACCCTCAAAGGCTTAACAAGAAGAAGGAAGATCATAAATTCAGCAAGTTTGTTGACATGTTTAGCAAGCTATAGATAAATATTCTGTTAGTTGAAGCCTTGATACAAATGTTGGGGTATTCAAAATTTATGAAAGAGTTGCTCAAAAAAAATAAGGTTGTCAATGAGGGAACTGTTGAGATATCACACAGTTGTAGCACTAAGATTACAAGCAATGTTGCTACAAAGTGAGATGATCCCGGTGCATTCACCATACCATGTACTATTAGGCTCTTTGTGTTCCGTAAAGCCTTGTGTGATCTAGGGGCAAGCATTAATTAAATTCCCCTAGCAATCTTCAACAAGTTAGGATTTGGTACACCCAAACCTACATCTATGAGACTACTCATGGCTGATCGGTCCATTAAGCATTCGGTAGGAATCTTATTTGATGTCTCAGTAAAGGTTGATAATTTCATTCTCCCGGCGGACTTTCTGATATTGGATTGTGAAGTAGATGTTGAGGTGCCCATTATCTTAGGGAGACCATTATTAGCCACGGGAAGAGCACTTGTGGATGTTGAACTCGGTGAGCTTAAATTTCGAGTGGGAAATGAAGTGGTGACATTCAATGTATGCCAACCCAAAAGACCTCCGAATGACTTGAGGGTAATCTCATTGATAGAGTTAGAGGGCAAGCTTGATGGTGCCCTTGAAGAGTGTGGAATGGAAAAGACGCCCAAGATTGAAGAGTTGCCAAGTAGGAAACATGGTGATGTTTTAAGGACGTTGAAGGAGCAATTCCCTTTATTGGGATGGGGCCACGCCAAGCGGATCGGCATGCTATCCGACAATGACTAAGGTTGAGGTACTATCGTCGAGTCGCGATGTAAAATCAAACGCTTCTTGGGAGATAACCCAAGTGTTTTTACTTTATTTTTGGTTTCCTTTTGTTGTTTTTGGTTTGTTTTAGGAATGCAAGGAGCAGAGGAATGAAAAAGTGCAAAAATAGGGCAAAAAATGAGACGTGCATAGGATTGTGCGATTCGCATAAGCCATTGTGCACGTCGCATGTCCCAATGCATGTCAAATCAGAAAGCTGGGAAGAAAAATAGAAATTAGAGGCAATGTGCACTGGTTGTGCGGTTCGCACAAGCCCATGTGCGCGTCGCACCTCCACCGCATGATGAAATAGAAAGTTGGCAAGTTTGGGGCATAAAAAAGGTAAAGTGCGAAATGATATGCGGTCCACACAAGGGCTTGTGCAAACCGTACGTCGTGATACACCAAGGTAAAAATTCAAATTTTTAATTGACCTAACCCATTAACCGACCCAACTCGAAGATCGACCTGACCAATTTTCTTCTACTTTTTCACTTTAAATCTGCCACCCTTCTCCTCTTTCTCCATATTCTCTCCTACAACTTCTCAAATTCTCTCCCAAAATCTCCCACAAATCCCTCAAACTTCACCAAAAATATTCTCCTCTTATCACCCAAACTTCTCCACCACTTCACCACCCACTACCGTTGCTGGTTCTCTGGGCAAGTTATTGGGTCACCATTGTTTCTCTCCAAAAGCTTTAATTTTCACTTCTCTCAACATAATCTTCACTTGTTCTAAGTTCCCCGATGTTAAATACTTGTTTTTATGTAGTTTGGGAACTCATATTATGAAGCATGCTTGTTAGATTTGCCATGTTAATTTTGGGTGATATCCGAAAATTTTAGGTCCCCAATTTTGAGTTGTGTTATGTATTTTTGCTTAGGATCAACTTGGTAGAACTCGATATCGCGATAATGCATGTTTATTGGTAGTGATTTTTAGCCTTAAAATCTGTGTGTGGGGTGAAGTCTGAGTAACCCACTTGTGAATGATGCATGATTTGGACCAATGATGAAATGGGTGACGTCTTTCTTAAAAGCAAATCATCATTTTTTCATGAGGTTTGGTCAAAAATTATTGTTTAGGCTAAAAATTGTTGCTAATCGTATACCCATATGCTATGTTACTGTAATGACCCTTCCGATCATTTATACATTTTTGCCTTTCTTGTACTGTTAGAGCTCTCCTGTAGCGGCGCCAAGTCATTTATGGCTCGCTAGGACTGGTAGTTTGGTGCCCTGGTCATTCGTCTAGTCATTTTGACCGGTTGCCTGTTTTAGAGCTTTAAACTTAGAATATCATTGACTTTAGTGAACATTCCTAGCTAACGTGCTCGGAATTGAATTTTGACAGTTCTGTTAGCTCTGGAGTGATGAGTTTGGTCTAGTTGGACCTTTAGTTGAGGCCTGAGAACTTTCGGTGTGGGTTTGGTGTTATTTTCTCTGTTTTCAGGCCATTTGGAGTTGAAAGTGTAACTTTGGGTGACTTTTGATGATAGGAGTGTCGGATTCGAAATGTGACGATTCCATCAGCTCCAAAATGTTGAGTTTGGGCTAGGAAGGTTGTTGGTTCGGGTCTCTGGTAAGCCGGACTCATTTCGAGCCTTTGGGTTCCTATTCATAAGTGTTGACTTGGGTCAATATTTCTCTGAAACGACCTCGTATGGAAGCTTTGTTGATTACGTTGAGTCTGAAACATCGTTTCCACTCTATTAGCATTATTGGTTTTTGAATATCGGTTTCTGATTGTGTCCGAAATGCCCCAGAGAGTTTTCAAAAATTGTAGCTTTTCTGTTGCAGGCCAGCCTTCAGCGCAATTGCGCCAAGGCCAGCGTGATCGTGCCTCAGCGCCTACCACCCGCTAGCACGATAGCTCCCTCCTAGCGCGATAGCGACGAGGCGTCTGGCTTCTTTCAGCGCCATCACTCCCTTAGCGCCATTGGCGCTGACCAATTTTCCAACAGTATTTATTTCTGTCCTTTCATTTTTCCAGCACTTTCTCTCCAACTTTCTCACTGTAGAACAGAAAATACTCTCCCAAAATTGCTCTAAATCAATTCTAAACCTTGGGTAATAATTTTTTCGTGTTTCTTCGTCTCTTGGTAAGCCTTCTTCCTCCTTGAAATTCTCTTGTTCCTTCTTTAAAATTTCACCATTGATGCTCATTCCAAGCTTGGAAATTCTTGTGTAGTGACTGCTCCCAGCTCGTGCATGCTTTGTGGGGGTGAAGGATTGTCCGCCTTGGCTTAAATTCCATCTTTGTGGTAAGTAATTCTTGCCCAATTTCTGATTTTATTCTTGAAATTCTATCTTTAATCCTCATCTTGAGCGTGCTATTTTGAGCCCCAATTATTGTCTGTTTCTGCTTAATTTTTGAGCATATGCTCCCGGGATGGTAAAGAACACATGAGTGTTTTTCGTTTCCAGTTTCAGGTTACAGGGCCCACAATCCCATTTGTGACCTGAGTTTCGACCCGGCTATTATTATAGCAATATGGGTATCGTTAGTATTGTTTTGACATATAGATTATTGTATTGATAGTGGTTTTGCTATTTGGAGCTTCTCAGAGTAGTTCAAGCCTGGACGACGCTGTCCCCATAGCTATTCGTCCGACAACAGTTAGGTTATGGCTTTCCCTACCTAGACTCTGCGTATATAGGCTATACCTGCATTAATTAGTATCCTTGGATGGGTTGTTATAGGTTGGTACCCCAGACCTTGCTCGTATTTTCTGTCCATTTACTTCATACGTTGATTGTAGTATTTGTGTAGTATTGTATATTACCCTTGTGGTCCTGTGTGGCCTTTTATTGACTCTAGAACATAGATGGTAGGTTATTTGGGAATGTCCGTGAGTCCCGTACTTAGAGATATCCTTTTAGGCTGGTTATGTCTGCTGAGTAGTTGTTGGGCCTGTGCAAGGGTGATAGGAAATGTTTGTGAGCCGTTGGGCTAGTTTATATTTGTATGCTAGCATATCATCCATGAAAAAGGTTTTCCCTACATGTTTTGCTTTGATTTTGGCGGCGAGACACTGTAGACGATTTTCCTAGACTTGCATGGCTCCGGGGGACCATTTTCGGTATATTGGATGATAAAAGTTAGTTTTTGGATGATTTTGCACTGATTTTATTACTGGTACTAGTCTCTGCTGGGCAAAGTACTACACTTGATTTTCTACTGATACTAGGCTATGCTGGGCAGAGCACTAGACCTGATTTCTGACTGATTTAGACTCGTACACGCTCTGGGAACCCTTTAAGAGGGTTATTGAGACTTTTATTACTAATTTAGACCCGAGTATACTTTGGGCACCCTTAGAGAGAGTCTTTTAAGATCACTACTACTGTTTTATACCCAATTCAATCCCGAGCACGCATATTCCAGATTTAGCCACTGGCTTGAACCAAACTAATTTCCGGATGAAATGTTAGAGATTTTGCATCTGTTACTGTATGTGGTCAGGGACCTCCATGGGCCTTCCGTTCGAAGGCCTGGATAGGAGCCAGGTGCACTAGAGGAGGGGTATACTGTGTAGGATGAGGTATAGCGGGCACGTTCCACAATGGGTCCTTCTACCGAAGTGCCGAGAAGAGATGCATACAGGGTTACCATTTTCGGTTCCATCATATCATCATCATGCATATTTCACTCGGATTCTACCCTTGTTTGTTGTGTCTTCAGTGTACGCTCCGGTTGTATGGGCGGCCCGAGTGTTTATTTTTACTTGATTGCATTCCTTAGTTGTATGGGTGGCCATTGGAACTGTAGGTAGATTATATTTACACCTGTCTTTATATAGAGCTTGTCTTGGCATTCGGTTCTTGGAGGATTAGTGGTGGTTAGCCTATTGAGGCTCAGATTATTAGACTTTGAGTACTGAGGGACAAATGAGTCTTGTATTATTGAGGAACTATTGTGTGGTCTCCTGAGTGGGTTGTGGGGTTCTTGATTCCTGTTTCATCCTGGCATGAGTGGTAGTTTTGAATGCATTGGATTAGTTATTCCATCTTAGGCTTGACTTGTGAGTTATTTGCGGTTGTTCATTCTTGGTATTTGGTACCTTAGGCTTGTTTCTGTTAGTATGAGATTTCTAGCTTGATTTTTGGTTTGCTTCCTTTCTTTCCGTTATTTTGAGGTTATTGGTATACCGCCCATCTCTTTAAATTTTCTTTATATATACTGTTGTTGCAAGGATCCCAGGTGTATCCTTCCTTCCTTTTTACACTTGTGTTTCTGTGTATGTATACCTTATGTGCTAGCTTGTTCTATTTGTAATTTTTGGTTGGTTACTCATGTGCTAGTTTCCTTGTGCTTCTTTTTTGCTTCTGTGACTGCTTTCTTGTATTCCGCTTATTACTATTTTTATATATTATATGCGCTCAGTCGGCCGATGATGCCTACTGAGTACCTGTTGTCTTGGTGCTCATACTACACTTCTTGGTGTAGATATTAGTTGAGCTTTCGCCATTGATCGTATTGGAGACTCAAGAATCTTTTAGGAGATTCAAGACCAGGGTGAGCGTCTAACGTTCGGGGCTTGTCTACATCTTATCTGTTATATTGTTACTCTTGTATCTATATTCAGAGATAGTTGTACTTATTATTTTGTTACTTTTAGCACTTGTACTCTATTAAGAGCTTATGTATTATCGATACTAAGTCTTGGGATTGGTTTAGTATTTTTGTATATATATTCGGGTTTTTACTTCCGCCTTATCTACCTTTACGTTCTGCTTCTGCCTTATCTACCTTTATGTTCTGCTTCCGCTTATTTCCATTCATTGTGCGTATTGGTTAGGTAGTAGCCCATTACTACCCATTCTGGGCTACGGGAATTGGTTCACCTAATAAAGGGTTATAGGTGCCATTATGACCTAAAAAATTAGGTTGTGATAGCTTGGTATCAGAGCTCTAGGGTAACCGGTGTCGTGGTACAGAAGCAAGTGTCTAAGTAGAGTCTCTCGGATCGGTACAATGACATCCGTATCCTATCTGTGGGAGGCTATAGGGCATTGTTAGGAAAAGTTTAATCTTCTTGGCTCCTTATCGTGCATTCTTGGATCTATGGGTTTCTAAACTTCAGTTGTTTCATTCCTTCTCAGATGCATAATGCGAGTTTGACAGCGGTTGGTGTCGAGGCTTCTGTACCTATATCTTCAGTGCTTTCGTCAGCACCAGAACTTCAGAGTGAGAGTTTATTGCATCAGATAGGGGGTGTGGGGACAGCCCAGCCTCCGATTGGATTGGTAGTGACCCCAGTTCTTCAGGACACTGTGGCTAGGACCCTGATTCCTCCGGTGAATGTTTTAGTACCTGGTTCTGCGAGTGGTGCTTTAGTTAGGGTTGAGCTTCCAGTTCCTCAGCAGGGTTATCTATCAGTATTGGAGTATGAGGAAAGATTTCTTAACATGGTTAGGTGTACTGCTAGGGATGTACCTTCAGAGTATAATAGGGTTCAGAGTATTGTTGGAGGTTTGATTTCACCACTCCGTTTAGCGACCGAGCATTTGGTTACAGTTGGAATGACCTTCCTTCAGGTAGTGGATCATGTTTGGGCTATTGAGGGTTTATACCGTGAGTCTTATTGAGGTAGTGCTAAGAAGCGTCATCGCCAGGACAGTTCTCGAGGTTCTCAGACTTGGGGTATGGGGTTCTCAACCAGAGATAGGTTCCATTGCTTCTAATCTACCCAGCCAGTTCCAGTTACTCCACGGATTCCAGAGAGTAGTTGTGTAGGGCATGTTGAGCAGAGTAGGTAGGGTACGGATCATATTCCTTAAGATTTGTCTTCAGAGTGTGCAGGCTGTGGTGGTCGGTCAGGTCCAGGAGGATCATCCCATCAGACTCCACTTGGTAAGGTTTGTTATTGGTGTAGGAAGCATGGGCACTTGGTTAGGGATTGTCCCACGATTCTTCCTTCTAGCCAGCAGGGTCAGCAGGTGTTATCTCCCATGGCTTCATTGCCACCGGCCAGAGGTGGAGTACATGGTAGTAGGGGTGGTCCCCAAGCAGTGAGAAGTAGTGTGCGGGGTTACGGGGGTGGTCCCCGAATGGTTAGAGATGTCTTCCAGGCTAGCATTTCAGGTATACGTACAAAGTCGACATGCACCGTGCATCGTATTAGAGCTTCTTTAAATTGCTATAGTTATGGGGTGATGGGATATTATGCTAGAGACTTTCCCTGGCAAGGGACGGTTGAGCCTTCAGCTTCGACCTTTCAGTCCAGAGTTAGATCTCGTCAGTCTAATGCCCTTCCTGGTGGGCCCAAGGTAGAGGTTCCTTATATCATTGCTCCAAGTAAGGCTCTTGTTACCTTCTACTTGTGATAGTCCTGCTCGCATTGCGATTCTATCATTTCTATCATTTATTTGCTTATATCCCTACCTGCTACTTGTTTAGTTATTTGATTACCTAAATTATAGTATCTATATGTTGTTTTATTAGTAGTTTATTATTTAGTAGTGGATGGGGGTGAGTTAGCCTTGTGAGGTGTTTTACCCGGATTGTTGCTCGTCGGTAGTTCTTGTTAGCCTCTTTTATGGTTGGATTTGCTTCCAGCTCCATTGCGACTCTAGGCTTGTGTTGAGTCCTCCCTCTTGAGCGGTCCTAGATGGTTGTTGCCTAGGTTTTTATCTAGTGTGGCTAGAGGTTTTTGTTTTGGTTTGGTGTTACCGGTAGTTGTGCTGGAGTTGAGATTTTGCCTTAGTTGGGAGATATTGGTTATTCTAGCATGCATAGATTGGTGTGGTCTCTTAAGTGTTTAGAGTCGACCATCTTTGTTTGATCATTTTAGGAGATTGGCAGGTATGTGGGTTGTTCCCATAGTCTCCTCCAGTTCCTTGTTCGTCGAGTTGTCTTGTTGTTTCCCCAGTTTTGATTGGAATGAATCCTGATCATAGTTCTCTGGTTAAGCTTTTAAGTGTGGGATGGTGGTTGATTCCTAATGCTAGCATCTTGGCTAAGTGTTGACCGTAGCCTCGTGTCTGGGTTGTACTCGTAGCATTTTGGGTGAGTTGGGCCTCTGGCTCATTCTTCTCCTACTTCATTGAGTTTGACAATGTTAAGGTGAGAACTAAGGTAATGGCCCCAGATTCTTATTTGAAAAAGGATTTGTAAGGTTTAGCATATGCTAAGGAAGGATTCATTTAGTTGAAGAAGGAGGGATATGACTCCTTTTTTGTGCTTGTGGGTTTTAGTAGTTGACTGAGGTGACGATGGAGGTTTGCTTTGGTTTGTGTTTTGGTGATTTGATTCAGCCATTTACAGATTGCATTGGTTTTCCATCGATTGGTTTGAGATCTCAGTAGTAGCTATGGTTTTAGCAACTTGCATATTCAAGCCTAGTTGACTTTGGTTCCTATGGGTTCTTTGGCAGCATGCGGATTCGATCAAGGCTCTGGTTGGCAATTTCAAAGTTGGGTTTCAAAAAGCATGGGCTAGCAAACTATTCCGGATGGTTTGCGGTTGTTTCTTTTGGTTGCGGCTTCTTGGGTTGGAAGGATGGAGTTTGGACAACTCAGCTTACATATTTTCCATTATGGGGTTCCAGTGTTGGTTAGACTCGGCTAGTATGGACTAGAAGTTTGGTATAATATATGCTTTGAAATGGTTGGTTGTGTGTAGATCTAGAAGAGCGGTTGATTCGAGCCAAAGGGGTGAGTTGAAGTTATATGCAAATTTTTGTGACTAGATGGAAACTTTGGACCCCATGCACCTTTTCCTTTGCCTTCGGGGTGTTTTGACTTGATATTCATGGCATGGTGGACTTCTTCCTGAGGTCATCTTGGTAAGACGACTTCAAAACAAAATGGTGTTTGAGTAATTTGGAGTTGCAACAGTGTTCTTAGAGTATGGAGCTTAGCTGATAATTACACACTTTGTGGTAGGCTTACCACACTACTTGCAGGATCTTGGTTTTGGTTTGGGTCTGTTGGGCAGGTTGCCTTGGTTCATTTACTTCCAATTGATTCAGACTTGATACGGTGTAGTGAAGCTAGGTTCGTTCTACATTTCGAAAGTTTCTTCGCCAATATAGGGTGTTCATACATGGCTTTCCTTACCCTAGTGTGAAAACTTTAGTCGGGTTCAGATGGGTTGTTCAGTTGGGTTTTGTTATCGAGCTTGATATTAGCAAAAGTGTTCGTTTGTTGGTTGGTGGCCAGTCGGGCCAGGTAACTTCAGTCTTAGGTGATGTGCTTCGAGTTGTTATCTTGAATGGAAAAAGTTAGTAGACTATAGCTTCACTTTAATAGAGCTTAAGTATAAAAGGTGACTTCGTTAGTGGTAGAGTATAAGCGAAAACTGTGGATCTCTGGTGTATCAGTTAATGCCTCGATAGTGGTTTGAGTGTTTGACTTGTATGCAACTTCTTGTTATGGTACAAAAGATTTAGTTCAGAATAAAAGGGTTTTGCAGATCAGTGGGTTCATGAGTTAGAGTTTTGGGTTGAAAGATTTTTGGGTAAACTTGGTTATGGTTTCAAAGATTCGAGTTCTATGCATTAATCACCTTACTTCTCTGGTTTCGGTGTGGTGTTGGTGCTTACCTGTTGAGATTCTCGAGGTTCAATTTGGGTTGGCAGTCCCTTGGAGTTTTGGAGTTGATTTTGGAATCTAGCTTGGCTAGTAATGAGTTTTAGGCTTGGTTGCTTTCATTGGTTCTGTTGGGGTGCCGTCCGATCAAGGAGGCTATCCGGGTTGCCCGAGAGAGAAGTGCGGGCTTTGTATCCGTTGTTCTTTCAATCTCTAGTCTTTTCTTCTTTCCTGACTTTCGGGGATGAAAGTTTTTTTAGTAGTGGATGATGTAATGACCCTTCCGGTCATTTATGCAATTTTTGCCTTTGTTATACTGTTAGAGCTCTCTTGTAGCGGCCCCAAGTCAGTTATGGATTACTGGGACCGGTAGTTTGGTTCCCTGGTCATTCGTTTGGTCGTTTTGGCCGTTTGCCTATTTTAGAGCTTTAAACTTAGAATATCATTGACTTAGTCAACATTCCTAGCTAACATGCTCGGAATTGAATTCTGACAGTTCCGTTAGCTCCGGAGTGATGATTTTGGTCTAGTTGGACCTTTAGTTGAGACCTGAGAACTTCCGGTGTGGGTTTGGTATTGTTTTCTCTATTTTCAGGCCATTTGGAGTTGAAAGTGTAACTTCAGGTGACTTTCGACGATCAGAGTGTCGGATTCAAAATCCAACTATTCCATCAACTCTAGAATGTTGAGTTTGGGCTAGGAAGGTGGTTGGTTTGGGTCCTCGGTAAGACAGACTCATTTCGAGCCTTTGGGTTCCAATTCGTTAGTGTGGACTCGGGTCAACATTTCTCCGAAACGACCTTGTATGGAAGTTTTGTCGATTCCATTGAGTTAGGAATGTCGTTTCCACTCTATTAGCATTTTTGGTTTTTGAATATCAATTTCAATTGTGCCCGGAATGCCCCGGAGAGTTTTCGAAAATTGCAGCTTTTCTGTTACAGGCAAGCCTTCAGCGCAATCGCGCCTAAGCGCACGCCGCCCGCCAGCGCAATAGCGCCCTCCTAGCATGATAAAGCTGAGACGCCTGGCACCCTTCAGCGCCATCGCGCTCCCATAGCGCCATTGGCGCTGACCAATTTTCGAGTAGTATTTATTTCTGTCATTTCATTTTTCCAGCACTTTCTCTCCAACTTTCTCACTCTAGAACAGAAAATACTCTCCCAAAATTGCTCCAAATTGATTCTAAACCTTGGGGAATCATTTGTTCGTGAATTTTCCGTGTTTCTTCGTCTCTTGGTAAGCCTTCTTCCTCCTTGAAATTCTAGTTTTGTTCCTTCCTTAAAATTCCACCATTAATGCTCATTCCAAGCTTGGAAATTCTTGTGTAGTGGCTGCTCCCAGCTCGTGCATTCTTGGTGGGGGTGAAGGATTGTCCGCCTTGGCTTAAATTCCATCTTTGTGGTAAGTAATTCTTGCCCAATTTGCGATTTTATTTTTGAAATTCTATCTTTAAGCCTCATCTTGAGCGGGCTGTTTTGAGCCCCAATTATTGTCCATTTCCACTCAATTTTTGAGCATGTGCTCCTGGGATGGTAAGGAACATATGAGTGTTTTTCGTTTCCAGTTTTGAGTTACGGGGCCCACGAGCCCATTTGTGACTCAAATTTTGACCCAGCTATTATTATAGCAATATGGGTATTGTTAGTCTTGTTTTGACGTATAGATTATTGTATTGATAGTGGTTTTGCAATTTGGAGCTTCTCGGAGCAGTTTGAGCCTGGACGACATCGTCCCCATAGCTATTCATCAGCAACAGGTAGGTTATGACTTTCCCTACCTAGACTCTGCGTATATAAGCTATAACTGCATTAATTAGTATCCTTAGGTCGGTTGTTATAGGTTTGTACCCCAGACCTTGCCCATCTTTTCTATTCGTTTACTTCATACGTTGATTTTAGTATTCGTGTAGTATTGTATATTACCCTTGTGGTCCTATGTGGCCTTGTATTAACTCTGAAACATAGATGGTGGGTTATTTGGGAATGTCCACGAGTCCCGGACATAGAGATATCCTTTTAGGCTAGTTATATTTGTTGAGTAGCTGCTGGACCTGTGCAGGGCTGATAGGAAATATTTGTGAGCCGTTAGGCTAGTTTATATTTGTATGCCAGCATATCATCCATGAAAAAGGTTTTCTATACATGTTTTACTTCGGTTTTGGTGGAGAGACATTGTAGACGGTTTTCCTAAACCTGTATGGGTCCAGGGGGCCATTTTTGGTATATTAGATGATAAAAATAGGATTTTGGATGATTTCACACTAATTTTATTACTGGTACTAGTCTCTACTGGGTGGAGTACTACACTTGATTTTCTTCTGATACTAGACTCTGTTGGGCAGGGCACTAGACCTGATTTCTGATTGATTTAGACCCGGACACGCTCTGGGCACCCTTTGAGAGGGTTATTAAGACTTTTATTACCGATTTAGACCCGAGTATACTTCGGGCATCCTTGGAGAGGGTCTTTTGAGATCACTACTACTGTTTTAGACCCGGTTCAATCCCGGGCATGCATATTCAAGATTTAGCCACTGGCTTGAACCTGGACTTGTTTTCGGATGACATGTTAGAGATTTTGCATTCGTTAATGTATGTGGTCAGGGACCTCCATGGGCCCTCCATTCCGGGGCCTGGCTAGGAGGAGGGGTGTACGGTGTAGGATGAGGTATAGCGGGTGTCCCACCATGGGTCCTCTTACCGAACTGTCAGGAAGAGGTGCATACAAGGTTACCATTACCGATTCCATCATATCATCATCATGCATATTTCACTCGGATTCCACCCTTGTTTGCTATGTGTTCAGTGTACGCTCCAGTTGTATAGGCGACCAGAGGGTTTGATTTCACTTAATTGCATTCCTCGATTGTATGGCTGGCCGTTGAGACTGTAGGTAGATTATGTTTAACCCTGTCTTTATATAGAGCTTGTCTTGGCATTCGGTTCTTGGAGGATTAGTGGTGGTTAGCCTGTTCGGGCTCAGATTATTGGACTTCGAGTATTGGGGGACTAGTGAGTCCTGTATTATTGAGGCACTGTTGTGCGGTCTCCTGAACGGGTTGTGGGGTTCCTGAGTCCTGTTTCATCCTGGCGTGAGTGGTAGTTTTGAATGCATTGGATTAGTTATTCCATCTTAGGCTTGACTTGTGAGTTATTTGTGGTTGCTCTATCTTGGTATTTGGTACCTTAGGCTTGTTTCTGTTAGTATGAGATTTCTAACTTGATTTTTGGTTTGCTTCCTTTCTTTCCGTTATTTTGAGGTTACCAGTATACCGCCCATCTCTTTAAATTCTCTTTATATATACTATTGTTGCAAGGATCCTAGGTGCGTTCTTCCTTCCTTTTTACACCTGTGTTTCTGTGTATGTATACCTTCTGTGCTAGCATGTTCTAGTTGTAATTTTTGGTTGGTTACTCATGTGCTAGTTTCCTTGTGCTTCTTCTTTGCTTCTGTGATTGCTTTCTTGTATTTCGCTTATTACTATTTTTATATCTTATATGCGCTCAGTCAGCCAATGATGCCTACTGAGTACCTATTATCTTGGTGCTCATACTATACTTCTGCACTTTGTGGTGTAGATATTAGTTGAGCTTTTTCCATTGATCGCGTTGGAGACTCGTGCAGCTTTTGGGAGATTCGAGACTAGGGTGAGCTCCTAAAGTTTGGGGTTTGTCTACATCTCATATGTTGTACTGTTACTCTTGTAGCTATATTCGAAGATAGTTGTACTTATCATTTTGTTACTTCTAGCACTTGAAGTCTATTAGGAGCTTTTGTATTGTCGATACCAAGTCTTGGGATTGGTTTAGTATCTTTGTATATATATTCAAGTTTTTGCTTCCGCCTTGTCTACCTTTACGTTCTGATTCTGCTTATTTCCATTCATTATGTGTATTGGTTAGCTAGTAGCCCATTACTACCTGTTCCGGGCTATGAGAATTGGTTCGCCTACTGGGGGTTGTAAGTGCCATCATGACCTGCGAAATCAGGTTGTGACAGCTGCTTATAATGTTGGGTTTATGATCTTGTGCAGGGAGATGGTAATTGTTGTTGTTAATTGTGGGCCCAATTGAGTAATTGAAGGCACTCGATGATAGACAGGGTAATGTCCTTCTTAAGAGAAATCGTTGAGTTTTCTTGTGCTTGTTGATTGGTGATAATGGAAGTCCGGGGAAGTCTGAGTACCCGGATGATTGTGTGGTCATGATATCCCTCGCCCCCATTGTTATAGTTATTGGTTTGAGTGCATTGTGCCAAGTGCTTAAGAAAATCTTGCTCTACGAATCACATGCGTATTTCACAAGAACATAAGGAACCAAAAATTCCAATTATTTCCTTGTGCATTTCGCATGTGAAGCGCATATCTTGAAGTATGAAACGCACAATGAATAGCATTATGTTAAAATAGGGTACCAGTTCACTATTTTGATGTGCGGCAGCTGGTGCGACGTGCACTCTTGTTGGTACGGTCCGCACCAACTTTACAAATCAGAGCTAAAAACACTGAAGGTTTCTATTATCTCATGGAATGCCACGTGCAATGTGCACTTCATTTGGTGCGGTCCGCAGGTGGTCTGCATGAGCCAACAGTCACCTACTTTGTTTTTCTACTTCGTGCATTCCGTCTTTTTTAGTTTGTTAACTTCTTTTGAGTCTTTATCTTTCATATATGATAAAAATACAAAAAGATTTTGCTTTTGTTTTTGGACACACAATCTCCATGTGCAAAAATATCTTCTAGCAGGGGCAACATAGGTAGCCAACCAAGAAAGCTTTCATCCGCTGAAGAGGAAAGTATTCGCTTTGGGGTGGAAGGCATGAAGGCCTTTTATAAATGGGATAAGAATAGGACATTAAATGAAGAGAAAAGTTTCAACTTGGGGGAGGTTGTGGGTGATCTACCCAATATGTACCGTCAATTTGCTGAACGAGAGTGGCACCCTTTTCAGGATGTACTAGGGGGTACTATGAGGAAGTTGTGCGGGAGGCTTTTGTGGCTTATCAAGCTACGCATGGTTCCAAGGCATATAAGGGGCCTATGGAGAAAATCCCAAATTTGGATTCAGTTATAGTCTAGGGGAAAGAAGGTTTGCATCACCCCAGCCTCCATCAATGCTATTTATTGGGGGCACCCAATCAAACCTTTCCCTGCTCTCATGGCTAAATTTACAGTCGAAGTAAAGCCTTATCATGAGACCGCTCCTATACTTGCTCCTACCACTCCTATCTTGGCTACCATGGGAGGTGATATTCTGAGAAGAACTCTATACTTTGAAGCCCATCTATGGTATGATCTCGTCCGTATTCGATTCCTACCCTCTCAAAATGACCAGAAGATAACTCAAGAGGGACCTATTCTAGTTGCTGCCATTATGACATAGGAGCATGTGAATTTTGGGGAAATCGCAGCCATGGTAATTCGGAAGAAAATCACGCAGGGGTAATGACTCATTTCCTTTCCCAGTGCTGATTAGCAAGCTGTGTTCCAAGGCCAGCATCCCATACTTCAACTGTGACAAGGTCACCATGTTGTTGGGGTGATTGATATTGATAAGAATACTGACAGGGATGCCCCTAGATTCAAAAAACATAGGGTAGAGGCATCGGTGAACATTGAGAGTGATGACTTAGATGAAGAAGCACATGCTTCTTCCTCTTCTCGGGTTGCATCAGAGGCACATACCCCCACACCAACTACACCTAGAGGGCTGTTGACCAAAAGTGTCCTCCAAGATATGGTTGATAAAACATATAACCATGAGAGGCAGTTGAGAAACTTGGCAAGAGATCTACCGGGATTGATTGATAGAGTTGTCAATAAAACCATGAAGGGTGTTGTAGAGAGGGTGACAAAACTCTGCCAAAGAGTAGATGTCATTGAAGGGTCTATCAAAGCACTCTAGAGTGATGTGAACAATGCTAAAGGAAAATCCCCATTTGTAGAGGCAGACTTGAGCTCTTTACCACCTCCCATTCGGATGCGTGGGCCCATGGATGATTTGTTTGCATCCTATCCAGAGGATGAGCCTGAGCTTCCTGATGTTGAGTATGCTGAGCTAGATGATGATGAGAACCCACTATTTCAGCAGGCCTTCAGAGAGTCCACAATGATAGCACACTCTCAAAAGGGTGGTGCAGGACCGAGTGGAAAGGCCACAGATGATGAAGCTTTAGATGATGATGATGAGGCATAGTCCTTCAGGGAGTTTCTCCTTTATTTCCCTACTTGATCTTGAAAGCATTAAGGGCAATGCTTCTTTGTATGGAGGGAGGTGGCACTTTGTGATTTTTGTTGGTTGCCCGTGATTGGGCTTGCTAGACTTGATTTAGCTTGTGTCGGGAATATTTTGGATGATTGTGATGATATTGCCCTTGTCGGGACTTTTTCTTATGTTTTGTTTTATTTTGAGCTTAAGTGTTCCCTCGTCGGGCTTGATTTTTAATTCTTGATTGTGTTGCCGGGTTAGTCTTACACGATTCTATTGTCTCACTACTCGTGCATTACAAATGCGCTAAGGTCCTACGCCGAGGCTTGTTTTTCATATGATTCATGAGCGCACAATATTGGTTATTTCCTTGTTAATAGTAGTTTAGCAATAAACTCCGAGGGTTTTCTTAATACCACGGTTCTTTCCCAAGGAGAAAATCTTTTCTTTCTATTCTTTTTCTTTTCCTATTGTTTTTGTGTCGAACCGGGTTGCTGTTTCTCTATGATAGATTGAGAGGCAACTTTTTTAAGGGAAAATGCCAAGTTTTAATTTTAATTTGAGTCCGTAGTGTGCTTGTCTCGAAATGGGCCCACCAAAAAAAATTCTTGGCAAGAGGGAAAATGAATTCTTGAGGAAAGCATTCTCTTGTCATGACTTGCACAATCTCTCTTTAGCTTGATCGATTCACAAATGAGTGTGTAATGAACTCGGAATAGCTTGTCGAAAGTCATTTTTCCTAATTGATCTTGAGACTAATGAAAGAAGTCTTGTGGCGTGATGCCTTATGTAGTGAAGCTTTACCTTGATTCTTGTGCATTTGTGTCACCTAGAACTTGTCCTGAATGTGATTCTAGGCAAAATTTTAGGTGTTACCGAGCTTGTAAAATGACCTTAGGCCCTTTTTTAACAACTACTGAGCCCAAATGACTTCCCTCAACATCAATCCTAGTGAACCCCTTTGAGCTTGTAACCGTTCTTTGGCCCCTTATTTAACACCTTGACCTTTTTGGAACCTCTATCTTGGCACTCGTCCTCCCTAAGTGATCAAAAGTGAAAAGTAGGCTAAAAGCCTAAGTTTGGGGGGAAATGAAAAGACAACATAGGAAAACGCCTAAGTTTGGGGTGTATGTGATCAATGAGGAGAAGAAAATAGATGCACTTCAAGTGCAAGGTAGCACCCTAACTTTAATTGAAAATTTCTTCAAAAAGGTTCAATCCAATGAGCAAAATGAAAAGAAAGAATAGGTTCTACCAAACAAAGGTGATACAAGGAGTTTTGAAAGATCATGATAAGAAAGGAGAAGCTTGGGTTGTGTGAGGGAGAAATAAGGTGGTGTCAAAAGTCAAAAATGTGAGTGGTGTTTGAATTAATGAGAAAGAGCATTAGAGAGGTGTAGTCACTTGATCCAAATGAAATCATCACCTTTGCCGTATCCAACATCGTAACCAACAAGTCCTTAGTGATTTCGAGCTTGGTCACTCTACATTAGTGGCGATTTACATGAAGGGAAAGACTATGGGTCGACATGTGTGCACTTGAATTTCCTTAAGAGAGTGAGAGTCTTCTTGGTTCTCTATAATCCCTTTGTTTTGTGAATTGCATGATTGTGAGTGGGATTCTCTCTTGTGTTGAGTGGAATCATGCACTCAAATTGAAACATGAAGTCTCTATTTCAATTGAGAGGAATGAATGAGATAAGTTTTGTGGCGAATCTCGATACAAACCTTGATGGCCCATGCCAATTACTTGAGAAGCTTCATATCTTGTTTTGAATGAGAAATGAAGCTTTTTTTGAAAAGGTTTTGAAATGATCTATTGCCTTAATATTGTGGTGGTTCATATTGAGATAATCATAATGGTTGAGTCTTTTTGTTTATTATTTTTCTTTGTTTTAAGAGTAGAGTAGTCTTTGGTGCATTGATTGAGTTTTAGAGCATAATTCATTCCTTACCTTGTGAGTATCTTGCTTGAGGACAAGCAATAGTTCAAGTTTGGGAGTTTGATGAGTCGGTAATTTACCAACTCATTTAGCCTTTAATCATAAATTATTGCTATATTTTGATAAGATTTAGAGGTTCTTATGCACTTTATTGACATGAATGCAGGTACTCTTGTCCGAAGGTGGAAAAAAAATAAGGAATTGGATATAAAAGAGTTGAAAAGGAGTTGAAGGGTGAAGGGTTGAACAAGATAGAGATTCTGCCAAGAGGTGCGGACCTCGTGCAACATGCATAACATGAGGTGCGGTCCGCACCTCCCACCGCACAAGGCTCAAACATTGGCTGAAGAATCTGTTAAGGGGTACGGTCATTTTGCGACGTGCACAACACCTTGTGTGAACCGCACCCCACTTCGCATGAAGCTTCCCAATTGGCCTGAGTCACTGGATCACTGAAGAGGGTGTGCGACGCGCACATGCTGACATGTGAACCGCACACCGCGCCGCACACCATCCGAATGGCAATTTTGTCCAATGTTATGTGACGTTTTAGGGGATGTTTATATACCCATTTTAGGCACAATTGTAAATAGTTCCTATAGTTCTGAATTTTGATCAATTCTCTTAGCTTTGTGAACAAGTTTTCCCTTTTAAGAACAAGAAGAAGGTTTCTCCCAATTCCTTCTTCCCAATTCTTAGAACCGCCATTTGTGTACAAATTAAGCTTGGATATTGAGAAGTTTAGCTTGAATGGAAGGGAAATTGTATTACTCATTTGGTATATCTCTTTCCTTAAGCATGAGTAGCTAAACCTCTTATCTAAGGATGTGTTGATAATGGGTACTTGATAAATGTGTGTGGGTGTTGCTAATTCTTATTTATAATGATTATTTGACATGGGTCTAGTCATTTCACCATATTTTAACTCTAAAATTGGTGGTTGCAAACATTGATTTTTCTTACTAGGTTGTGGTTTTGCTTGAAAGAGGAAATCATAACTTCGGATGTGAAATTGCTAGTAGGAACTTGGGCTTTCATTTAGATTGAGGCTATAAATAGCTCAAATCGATGGAATCACTCATTTAAAGGTCTAAGGCTAGAAATAGTATGACCTCCCTAAGCAATAGCTGGTTGTTTATTGTTAAATCAATAGTTAAGACTGTTGAATATATGGTTGTTGTTTGAGAGATGAATAGCCATACCTAAGACCAAGGTTACCCATGTTGATTAGCATGAAATTTCATGAATAAGCAATCATCCTATCCCATGTTCGAGTCCCATTTAATACACATCCCTAGTCGTCCTCTCTATTGTCTACACCCTGTTTTACTTAACTGCTTTGTTTGTTGAATTGAAAATTTGTGACATATTCCCAGTTACCCCCATTTTATATAACTCACTCTTGTTGTGAACTCTGTTTTACAATCACCTAGGCTAAGCTCTAAATTCTCTGTGGGATTGACCCCGACATCCATTAGGAACTATAAATGTGTTTTGCTCGAACGATCATTGATACCTCCTAATAGGAGAGTATGCGTGAGCGTTATCAAATACCTGCCTACCTTAGAGGGTATAACCTCTTAAAATGACCCTAATCACCACAATGGAAACAGCCTCACTCAAGAGAGGGACTGCTGGCAGAAGAATAAGAAGCCCCCTGGCCTCTAGGAGCTGGAGACTGTTGAATGGCTCCTGAATGACCACCTGTTAGAAGCTGGCAGGACTAACTGAATAGGGAGAGCCAGATGAACCTGTTGACTGGGACCTCTGGAATATGAACCACTGAAATTACCCATACTCTTGGACTTCTTAGCTAACACTTTATCCTACCCAACTTGCTTAACTCCTTCTAGTTTCTTCACATAGTCAGTCATCTCATTAAAGCTCTTCCTTGTCAAAGTCATATCAACGGAGAAAACTTGCAACTCAGTATTCAAACCTTTAACATACAGAAGAATCCTCTCTTCCTCAGTTCCCAATAGCTGGATAGCATAGCAAGACAAGGCATGAAACTTAGCCTCATAAGAAGCAACAGACAAGCTACCCTGTTCTAGGGCCAGAAACTCATCCTTCTTTTGATCCTTGAGAGTACGGGGAACATATTTTTTCAGATACAAGGCATGAAACTGGGCTTGTCATTGAAGGCAAAGCTGATGAATGACACTTCACATGGGCCCTCCACCACTACTTGGCATCACCCTGCAGCTGGAAAGTCACAAACTCCACCCCATGTTGATATACAATACCCAACTTATGCAATCTCTCATAACAATCCAGAATAAACTCAAAGGCATCCTCATTCTCTATACTATGAAATGACAGAGGTTTCTTCTTCAGGAACTTGGTCAACAGCTCATGCTCGGTCCCAATCATGTCAGGACCAACACCGGACAGAAGAATGCATCTATATCTGAGGCCTCATCTATCTTGGTAGCTAAGGCAGCAGCTAGATGGGCACCCGGAACCTTAGTAGCCGGCATAGTGGGAGTGGTTCCAGTACCAGCCAACCCACTCAGAAATGCCAACACCTGCTGAATAACCTCAGAAGACATAGGGGAAATACCTGCACCTCCAATCAGTGCTGCCACCTCTGTTTCTGCGCCCTCCTTGTGCACTACCTCAACCTCCTCCTCAACATGATCCTGGGGTGGGGAGGGGTTGCCGGCCTCTGCTCAGCCACCGCCTGAGCTCTATCCCTGGTGGATGTTGCTCTCCCTGTCTCTGCCCTATCCTCGCCTGCTAACTGTTGGTCCCGCAATAGGAGATGCTTCTCTTGCTCCATTCCTTCTAGTATTAACCATCTCTAGACAAAAGAAAGAAGAAAGTCAGATACCAATTTGTATCGCCAGATACCAATTGGAATTAAGTTAATAGTATGAAGGAAGAAAGAAGAGATAGTTTTCTAAAGTCATGAAGCCTCTCGAAGAAAAGTACAGTCTATTCCGTAAGACTCTACTAGACCAATTTTGGTACAACGAGATCAACGAACCTAGGGCTTTGATACCATCTTTGACACAACCTAAACCATTGCGAGTGGCACCCACACTAAACCTTCGGTAGGAGAACCAAATACCCAAGCCAACACTTATACAAAACTAAGCAGCTAAAAACCAGTTTGCATTAAATAAGCCAAGATTTACATCTAAAATAGTTGTCAGAAAAACTTGCAGAAATAATCCCCTAAAACCTGAAAGTCATGTACCAAAACATCTAAATAGTCTAGAATACGGGGATGCAACCCCAAAACAAAGGGAATTTGAGTCCGAACAATGGACTAGAACAAGTAGATGAATCCATGGTAGCCCAGAAGAAGTAGCTCACCCTTAGATTTAGAAAGCGTCTGTATCATAACAGAGGTCGCGCAGCCGCCGCCAGAATATGCCCTGTACTCAAAAAAGGAAGAGCAAGTGCAGTATCAGTACACAAAAATAATAGTGTACTGGTAAGATCATCGGTCAACTCTAAACATATGAAATATGAACATATAACTATGACTTAGTAAAATAGGACAAACATGTACAATCCAAGTCAGTGAATATATGCAAGACTTCAGTCATCAACCCTTACTTAACAACCACATAAAACATGTCCAAAAACCACAACAACAACCTATATAAGGTTTATCATACCTTTTAAGTTACCCGGACCACCCAAGAATCACTAGAACATAGTCTATAGTGTTTAACATGCAATCCTGGTCTACACAAGAACCATCCCAATATTTAAACACACCAACCCAACCACTCATGGACCAACATGTAATAAATACATCACAACAAATAAACATGGTTCACTCATGGGACCAACACAACAAAGAACAATCAAAGATGTACCGGGCATGGTACCCAAATATAATCTTTACTAGGTGTGGTACTAGAGCCAACCGATAGATATTCCATACCAGGCATGGTACCCGAGCCAACCAATAATCTGTACCAAGCGTGGTACCCGAGCTAATAAAAAAATCACAGATATCACGCAATCACAACCACAATGAATACAACCATGCTTGTAAGACCAACAAACATTTAAGACAAGTTCATTGCATGAGTTTGACAACAAGATAACATTTCACTTCATTCTCTTATTCCCTTAACACATATTGTACAAGAAATACTAATGAAATACTTAACATGCACACATAATGTAATTTCAAAAATAATTCAACTATCACCTACCTCAAATCAAGCTTGAATGCTCTACTAGATCGGAGCTTCCCCATTTCTTGAAACTCTAGCTTGATCTTGGTCTAAAAACAATAACATAAACAAAAAATCAACCCAAATGGCCTAAATATTCCCGGATTACATCTTAATCTCAAACTCCAGACCAATTTCATAATCATTCCACCCATCCCAGTGTCCTCCCACCTTAAATTCACCTATTTGCTACTAATTCCATGGTTATGCCAAGGAAATATGGTAAGGAATTTTTAAATAATAACCCAGTTCAAGAAACCCAAGTTTTCCATCCCCACAATCCCCTTTTTCACCAGAAAATCCATCCTAGGTTGAGTTAAACCCTTCCCCAAGCCCGTAACTATCGATTTTATAGCTACAAGAATCAATGTACTAGATTAGGGGAATAAATTACTTACCTTAGCGAAGGATTATGGTGGAAAACTGATGGAATTTTCCCAAAGTTGCCTCAGCCCTTTCCCAAAATGTTCTTGAGAAATAATGAATGTTTTGGGGGAAGTTTCTGTATTTAAAGCGACTTATCTCGCTATAGCGACCTAATACTGCTATAGCGGTGCCACCAAAGCAAAAGCTGCCTGCTATAGAAGGATGAAACGCCTTTGACTCCCGCTATAGAAGAAATTTCTCTGCTATAGCGACATCACAATAGCAGTGTGTCACCTGCTAACAATACAAAAAGTCTAAAATCCTCCCAATTTTGCCCATTTCTCAACACGCCTTCAAACCTTGACATTCTAGACCAACCCCTTTACATCAAGTTCAATATTGGGAGTTCTACTAACCCGAATTCACTTTCAAAAAGTCCTACGGACTCTTTAACGCCTTAGCTAATAGAAAAACTAGCTCACACTCTCTCATTTCACCCAATCCTTTCTCGAATTTCCCTAGACCTCCCCTTACTCAGATTTTGTTCGAGACTAGCTTAGCTTGAAAATTTTAATGCCCCAACCCGAAAGTTTTCTAGCTTGATGTCTTGCACAATTAGCCCACCCATAATGATAAAAAGGGTCGTTACAAAACTTGAGCCTATTTCTTCTCAAAATATTGAGTTAAATGATGGCAGTAAGCATCAGAGTTATCCAAAAGTACTCCGGACAGGTATTTATATTTTCAAAAGACTACTCAGATAAGGTTTGTGCACCTATTATATCGTGTAATTGATTTTTAGCAATTAAACGTTAATCCTTCTACCATGCTACCATTTTTATAAACTTTTGTCTTAATTTCTTGGTGATATAGGATGGTAACTACTTAATTAATGATTTCGACAAATTGATCCGTCATCAGTTTATTTTGTTGTCAGGCACTTATTGAACACCATGAGATTAGACAATTCTCTAATCTTATTTTCGTTACGACTTACATGTTAAATGGCAAACCAATTCCAAACATACTTTTGATGTTATTTAATATAGAATTTTAGCCAAGGTATTACGATAATTTTATATACGTGTGCACAACTTAATTCTCTTTCCTCACTTTAGTTATTGGTCACTACATTTGTGTTGTAGTGTGTATACTGATGCCTGATATTTTAGCTAACATTATATTAGTAGCCAATGGTGCTCGAAATCGAGCATTTACAACTAGATCACAAGAGGTTTGTATTATTTCGTATTTGCTATTTTTTTCATTAATGTCATGACCCGATTTCTCAAGTCATGATGGCACCTACAACACCCCCTCCCCCTCCCCCTCTATAGTAGGTGAACCAATCCTTGTAGCTCAGAATAGTTAGTAATGGGCTACTACCTAAGCAAGCACGCACAATAAGCAGAAATAAGCGAAAGCAGATAAATAAAGCAACATAGAAGGAGAACAACCAATATATACAAGAAAAGGAACTACATCATCCCACAACCTGGTATCGATAGTACATGAGCCTTTAATAAAATACAGAGTACTAAAAGGTACAAAATAGAATATACAACTGTCTCTGAATAACAAAAGAGAGTAACAGTGCCAAAAAAAGATGTGGTCAAGCTCCGATTGGCAGAAGCTCACCCTAGTCTCAAATATCCAAAAGTTGCACGAGTATCCACGCAGTCAACGGCAATAGCTCACACTAGGATCTGCACCAAAAAGATGCAGAAGTGTAGTATGAGCACCTACTGCAAAGCAACGGGTACCAGTAAGCATCATAGGCTAACTGAACGCATATAAGATATAAAAGCAGTAAATATCATACAATGAAGAAAATAGTCACAGAAGCAAATAGAGGAAAGCACACGAAAACTAGCACAAATAGAAGATAAAGAGAATATAGGCATACTATCCTAGCCACAAAAGATATATATCATAGAAACAAGTGAGGGAAAGGAGAATGCACCTGGATCCTTGCAACAATAATATATAGAGAGAGAGAGTTTAAGAAGAATGGTGGTATACCAGTAACCTCAAATAAAAGAAAAGGAAAGAAAGGCAAGTAAACATACTCATGCTTGAAACAATACTGTAAATGAAATCATGATAATAACACAATTCCAAAGATAAGAATAACCAGAAAGCAACCTCATAAGTACAACCCTAGGATAGAATAAGCTACACCACAGAAGATTGAAAGGACACTAACAAGCACTAGGATAAGATAGAATCTTCAAACCCACCAATGCTCAGAATGCCACATAACCAGTGCCACAATAAGATAGATTCCACTAATCCACCAATAATCAGAAGCGTCTAACAAGTACTACACTAAGATAGCATAATATAATCTACCAACAGTCCCTACAGGCGCCCATACACCTGAGGAACACATACAAGTGAAAATAAATCCTCTGGCACCCTATACTACCGGAGCATACACTGAGCAAACAGCAAACAAGGGTGGATCCGAACCAATATGCATGATATGATGTGATATGATGAAACCGGTGTGATAGTAGCACTATATATACCTATTTCGGTGCCTAAAGTCCTTGCAGGTAGGATCCATGGAAGGACGTACCCATATACCTCAACTACATTATATACCCTTTCCCCGGCACTCACAGCATGTAGCCCCTGGTTCGGATTGGCAAGGTCCATTGATGTCTCGTAGACCACATACTAAAATCACAAAATCTAAAATATAACGGCTCGAAGTGTATTCGGGTCTAAACCAGTGATTGGAATCTCGAAGTAAGTGCCCGGAGTCTATTCGAGTCTAAATCAGTAATTGAAATCTCAAACCCCAATAAAGAGTGCCCGGAGAATATCTGGGTCTAAATCAGTAGTCAAAATCTCAAAACCCCAATAAAGGGTGCTTCACATATATCTGAATCTAAATCTGTAGTCAAACATGTCTAGCGCTACGGCTCAGCCGAGTCTAGTATCAATGTGAAAACTAGTGATCAAACCATCCTTTAATCTCGTTTATCTTAATAAAATCCATAAAACCAATTTCAAATCCATTTCAAATCTTTATACTAAAAATGGGCCCTCGGGCCATGCAAAGTTTAGAAAATGGTGATAGTTAGGCCCGCAGCCTAAGTAGTAGTAAATAAATGTAGAAAAACTGTTTATATGCTGATGATATGCCCAAATATAAACAATAGCCGAATGGCTCACAATCAACCTATCAGCCCTGCACAGGCTCCATCAGCTCTACAACATAGATAACCAGCCTAAAATCACAACTTGATGTTCGAAACTCGTGGACATTTCCAAATATCCCACCATCTATGGTCCAAAGGCATATACAAAGGCTCCATGGGGCCACAAGGGTAAAACTAGATCAAATACTACAACCAGCAAAAGAAATAAAACGGACAAAAAATATGGATAAGGTATAGGGTGCCAACCTAGAATACTTAATACAAGGACACTAATTAATGCAATTATAGTCTATATACGCAAAGTCTATGTAGAGAAAATCGTAACCTACCTATCGTCCGATGACAAGCTGCTGGAACGGCGTCATCCAAGCTTAAACTACTCCAAGATGCCTCAACTCATGAACAAACTATAAACAACATATTCTATGCATCAATACTAAGCTAACAGTACCCATATTGCTAAAAGTTTAGTCAAATCAAAATTCGGGTCAAAAGCGAGCCCATGGCCCCCGCACTCAAAATCAAAAATAAAATTTACCATGAGGTTTCCAACCATTTCAGGAACGCATGCTCTAAAAATGAGTCGAAAATGAGCAGAGGAAGGGGTTCAAAATAGCCCCCAACCTTCAAGAATCAACTAGAATTAAAATGGGGAATTTACAAAAAATAATGAAAAAAGCTTACCAATAGAAGTCGGGAAATTTATCATAGACCAAGAAATAATCACCCCAATGACTTGGAGTAGCCCACACAAGATTTTGGAAGCTTAAAAGAATGGAGAAAAATGATTTTGGGTTGTTTGAAACAAAAATGGAAGAAGATGGCTTAAATAGGTTTCCAGGCGCTGGCTCATGCGCACGCGACCAGGCACTGCATACGAGGCCCATGCGCCTGTGACCCATGCGCGTGTGGCCCTTGCGCACATGCCCAGGCGCAGGCATATGCGTAGTCTAGGAGCTGGCCATGCTAGCTTCTAACCAGCGAGCACGCACGTCAGACACTACGCGCACGGGCATGCGGACGAAGCCCAAGCGACGTGCAGACGGAGGCCAAGGGAGGGGGCAGTTGGCTGGCGCCTCAGCGCGCACGCAGCCATGCCCATGCGTGGGCGATATCCATGCTAGTGCTGCAATAGCCACCAGCAACCAGCAACAAGGAAACCCAAGAAATTTCTCGGACGGGCCCTCGAGAATGCATCTGGGGTCCCGCGAAAGCAAATGCGCTATGCTACTCAACTAAAAATGGCATTCTGGACTCAATGGAATTGACGAAGTTCCCGAAAGAGGTCGATTTAATGAAATTGGGCCCCACACCCAAAACTAACCTTTGGCCATTTTTTTCCAAAATGGAACCCAATTTCCTAAAACGAGTCTGGAAATCACGGGACCCAAACCAAAGGTCCCTCTAGCCTAAAGTTGACATTTCGGAACTAACAGCGCCGACGGAATTTTCATCCAAGGCCATCTTCTCCAGATGTTAACCAAAGTCAATCTTTCAAGCCCAACTGGCCTGAAAACAGAAAAGAGGAGTTAATCCCAAACCAAAATCTCCTAAACCTCGGCCAAGGGTCCAACTAGACCAAAGTCTACGCTCAGGAGCTAATAAAACTATCAAAATTCAATTTTGAGCACGCTTGCTAATAATGTTGACTAAAGTCAATGATTTCCTAAGTTACATCTCTAAAATGGAGAAATGGTCATGACGACCCAATGAACGGCCCGGGCATCGAACTACCGGTCCTAGAAAATTATAAATGACTAGGGACTGCTACAGGAAAGCTCTAACAGTGAAAAGAAGGCAAAAACATAAACATGACCGGAAGGGTCATTACATCATCCACTACTAAAAAGTACTTTCGTTCATGAAAGTCAAGAAAAAGAGAACACCAGAAGGATCAAACAACGGCGGATACTAAGCCCGCACCACTCTCTCGATCTCCCGGGTAGACTCATTGGCCGGATGGCACTCCACGGAGCTAAACCAAAGGAAAACTACCAGGAACCTTAACTTCTTACCAGTCAAGCTAGACCACAATCTTTAACTCAAAAAAAACTTCAAAGGTTTGTCAACTGAATCGAACTTCAAGAAACTCAACCGAAATGCACTTACACAACACCAAGACCAAGAGAACCAAGACGATCAACCCATAGAACTAGAAACTTTATACCACAACATGGTTCAGTCAGAAAGCCACCACTCAACATCCTAACTCGTGAATCCTTCATTCCGAAAAACCCTTCTATCTAGCCTGAATCATCTTCACCTTAACAATGAAGCTTTCACGAGTCAAATTCTCAAGCCACTCTCGAAACATCAACTAACCCACCAGCGACTATAGTCCCTTCTATGCTCAACCTCGAACGAGGTCACCTTCAGACTCATACTCCATCCAATCTAAGCCATTGTCTACTAGTCTCTGACACCCAAAATACCAACGCAAAGCATACCCTCAAAAACTGGAGTGACCTGCCCCGACTGATCATCAACCAATGGATGAATACCTTGGCTAAGATCAACCTCGATATTTAAACCCAATTGAACCAACCATCGAAGCTCAACTATAATTTGCACACCAGGTTCAGGAATGACATGGATGAACACCTTGTGTCAAAGGAGAATCTCCCCACTGTAGAACATAGTCAACCTCGCTGAATTGTGCCAAGTCTGAATTGGTTGAGAGTGAATGAACTAGGACAACTTGTCCAAGAAGACCCAAACAAAACCCAATCTCTGCAAGGAGTGTGATAAGCCTACCATGAAGTCTATAGCCATCAACTAACTCCAAACTCTAGGAATACCACTGCTGCTCCAAATACTCAAATACCATTTGGATTTTTGGTCACCTTACTAGCCTCGCCTCTCATAAAGAAGTCCACCATGCTGCGAATACCAAGTCAAACCGACATATAGGCAAAGAAAGAAATGCCTGAAGTCCAAGGTTGCCACCTAGCTATTGAAAATCTTATAGTCTCTCAACTCACCCTCTGGCTCAAAAAACCCATTCTACTATACCAGTACACAAACCACCAACTCTGAAAGCATTCAACATACCATAACTCCTATCCCACTACTGGAAGATCCCAATTGATGCTGGAATCCCATGCAATAGACAACCCTTTAGAGAATCAACTAATTTGAACCTCCAACTCTTGGAACACAAAGGCGACCATCAATCTCAAAATACCATCAAAATCCAAAGTAGCCCTGTTGGCCTCAACCCGTACAACCTGATCACATATATCATGCAACTGTTGCTCCTCAAACTGATGCTGCTGAATATGTCCAACCAAGGTAAAGTAGACCTCAACACTAGCGACAACACTGATGGTATCTAGTGAGTCAAGCCTAACCAAATGGTTAGCCAAGGACTAGATGTTCAGGGCCAACAGCTGCTCTAAAACTGAAAGGGAAAAGCTAAGTTGTCCTTACTCACTGCCTTCCGGCTCAAGGATGTCGCAACCGAAGAGAACCTTCTATGAACCATCTAAAGTAACTTTCTAGCCCATGACTCTGAAACCCACTCCAATTACCAATCAATGCTTCTATCAAATACTTGGGTAGACTCGTATATCACTAATGAACACTATAGAAAGTGGATCCAACTAGACTTTGGATACATAACTTGCCAATCTGAAAATTTTGTTGAGGCTTGAGTCAACCAAGGGATATAACAAGGAAACTCACAATGGATGTAACAACCCAAAAGGTAGTACAGGGAATGGCCATCACCTTTATCTCTACTTGAAGGAAACCTGACCTCAAATTCATCTAAGGAAAATGCCGCTGCACTCTATAGTCGGGCGAACAAGTCATCAATACACATAACCAGAGCATACCCTCAGTCGTTATCTCAATCCGCTACCCGTAATCTACCCACATAAGCAAGGAGTCATATATCTTCCTTCAAAAACCAAGTGGAACCCTTTTCAATAATACACCAAATCTGATAAACTCTTCCTCAGAAGATCCTGGAGTTTTTCACTTAGCTCCCATATCTCTATTGGCACCACTCGATAAGACGATAAAAGAATAAGCTGAGTGCCCAACTCAACCATAATGCTACATCCCAAACTCAACCAAATTGGAATTGAGGAAAACAATGAAAACAACCCATATACCTGCCAACTTCCAAATCCAACCAAATAAAGAAGGTCGACTCTAACCTCTCGAGAAAAGCAAAACCATCCAATACCTACTTGCATGCCTAACACCATTCTCTTAAAAATAAGAAACTTTCCTCGGTACATAACTACCGGTACCGTACCCTACCAATTGAGAGTTTCCTAGCAAATACTATATAACAACCTAGGCAACAACCACCTAAGACCGCTAGAAATTGAGATACCCAAACCACTCTAAAACCATAGCAAAGACCAGAAATGAAGCTAACAAGACCTACCCATGAGTCATAACCCCGGGTAGTTACCTCCCAAAGATAACACACCCTATCTACTACTAAAAAGAATCAACCTACTGAGAAAAGAAATGCATAAACGCTACAAGCTTAAATAGTAATATAACTAAACAAGAAACAAGTAGGAAGATATGCATATACATGTAAAAAGGGTAGATCCGCAATAATGCCAGCACTAGCTGATGGTAACAAAGGTCATACCTGAAGCAACGATATCTAGAACCTCCACCTCTGGCCTACCAAAGAGGGCATCAAACTATATGTGTCTATCTCTGGACTGAGTAGTCAATGTTGAAGGCTCGATCATCCCTCACCGGGTACAACCTCTAGACAAAGTAACCAATCACTCCACAATCATAACAACCCAAAGAAGCTCTACTCTGACACACGGTTCCTGTTGACTCTGGATGGATACCTGAACTCTTTAACTGAAAGCCACCTCTAACCATTTGGGGACTACCCCTACTACCTTGCACTCCACCTCTAACTGGTGGCACTGGATCCCTGGGAGATAAAACCTGCTGACTCTTCTGACTGGAAGATGTGATCATAGGGCGATCCCTAGCAAAGTTCCTGCACTCACCATATTGGAAACAACCTCTACCAAATGGAGTCTGATGGGAAGATCTCACTAAGCCTGACCAGCCACCACGGCCTAAATGCCCTGAAGACAAACTCTGGGAAACCTGACCTGTGATGTGCCATAGAAATATGGAACTTTCGACGCTTAATACTTAGGATTATCGCTAGTTCTTTAGCATTTTATTGGTAGATGTGATGCATTTTGTTAAGTGTGCAAGAGAATGGATTCTAGAGCCAAAAATATTGGCAATTGAACTAAAAAGTGATGGTTATAGAGATGATGGATGACTTGATAGTCCGTGGTTCTAGACCACGGACCCATATTGTTGACTCGTACAACAGAGTTCAAAAACTATGCAAGTATAGAGAAAAAGTACGACTCAGTCTACGGGTTGAGGTTCTAAACCATGATTCGTCCTATCGACTCGTAGCCTAGAGGAACTGCAGGTGTGCAAAATAAAGAGCAGGAAGCACGAGTCAAAGTATGAACTATACTTCCAAAGCACGAACCATCCTATTGGACTCGTGGTCAGTGATCAAAGAGGGTGCAAGAAAGGACGATAAAACCACGAGTCAGGAGATGAACCATAGATCGAGAGTACTACTCGTGGTTCTACCTGTGGTTCACATACCAAAAGATATTGACTATTCAATACCACGATTAACCTCAGAAGACCATGAACCATTATTTGGAATGACGGGTCGTCAACCAATTTGTGTTCCCTGCCAAGTCAAGTTCTCCTAGTTTAGTTAGGATAGGATTTTTAATGTCTATAAATACCTTTCCTAGGTTTTCTTTTACACTTTATGCTCGATAATTTGTAGGAAACACATTCGTACACTTGTGATCTTGATTAGTTTTTGGTTTTGAGAGTTAAATATATTCATAGTTCTTTGTTCTTGATTTCATCTTCATCCATTTTCACGGATATATTTACTTCTTATTATAACTACATGATCATGAATGCATCAAAAACTTCTGATTCTTTACTTATAAACATGAGTAGCTAAATCCACAACTAGGGTTGTGGGAACCATGAAGGATTAACGAAGTAGGCAAAGTACTTGGTAATTCTAAGGTGGTGTTTATGCATGCATTGTTCTTCCCTTCCCTTTGATTGCTTTTTAACGGTGTACAATGTTAGAACTTGCCTTATCCTTACTTGCCGGACCAAGGAGGTAACGTATGGGAAAAAGGTTGTTCAACAATGGAGATTTGAGGCTACTAACCCTTATCTAATAGCTTGACCTTGTCCGAGAATAGCTAATCTGGGATCCTGGGTAAGGGTTACTAAAGCATACACATGCAGCCAGACCAAGGCGTGTGGTGAAATTCACCTATCTGAGGGACCAACTATTTAGGTGAACCTAACTTACAGATTCTTCATGCGAAGCACCAAGCTTTTTTACTAAGTACAATGTCTTACTAAGTTATGATCTCATAGGGAACACTACCCTAATTGATAACAACCTTTGAAACTGATACTTGTTACTTGTTACGATTCTAAGTTACGTTTAATCTTTGTTACTTAACCCCCCCCCCCTTTTGAGGGAAATAATCGGCTAACAGTGTAAGTAAACACTAATTAATCATAGTCCTACCATATTCCCTGTGGGATCGACCCCAACCTTCATTGGATTCTATATTTGAACAGCGACCGCTTATGCTTCTAAAAGGAGGTGTAATTTGGGTGTATCAAAGTTTGGCACCATTACTGGGGAATTCGATTTAGGATTAAGAGAGATTGTTTTTATTTCACTATTAGTACTTATTTCCTCATTTTACTTTTTCTATTATTTTTGTTTTGTGACGCAGGTTGCACACTTGTGCATGCCCAGTACAAGGATTCAAGGCAATCCCTTGATCCCATACAATCCTAAACTCCTTAGAACTCTAAGAAACATGGCTAAAGAGGGAAAGTATGAGACATAGAAATAGGTCACAGCTCGATTATTGGCCGAAGAAGAGCGGAGGAAAAAGGAAGGAAAAGATGCCCTCCCTGCTGAAGATTCTGAAATCGCAGCAAACCTCGCAGCTCGAAATACGGCAGCTGAGCAAGCAAGGCAAGCACGACAAAAAGCTGCTCATCAATCTTCACTAAATGCCCAAGATGCAACTGATGGGGCAACCTACCGAAATTTGCCTAGAGGACCAGTCGTACCAAGAGGGTACAGGGGCTGACAGTTGCAGCAACCACAACAAGTACCTCGGTATGATATTTATGATGATGATGATATGGATGATGTAGGGACTACCAAACCCATAGTATTTCCACTACATCCAGTAGGTATAAAGTTTGACATTACCAGCACCATAATCCAGTTGTTGAACCTAAAAGGACTATTTTCTAGGCTACCTGCTGAGGATGCAAATCTGCATGTGTCTAATTTTATGGGAATCTGCAAAGCGTATAATCTACCAGGAGTGGAGCAAGATGATATTAGACTGAGGCTATTCCCATTTTCTTTGACAGGAGAGGCAACTATTTAGCTTAATGAGTTGCTCAAAAATTCTATATATACATGGATGGATCTGAGGACTCAGTTCCTTGAGAGGTTCTTTCCACCGTCTAAGATGTTGCAGTTGAAACAAGAAATTTATAACTTCAAGCAGCTACCCACAGAGGTACTGCACAAAACATAGTTGAGGTTCAATAAGAAGTTGAAGCAGGTTCTGAAACACAGAATCCCTTCTAAGAATCTGATGGAGATATTTTACAAAGCATTGAATGCCAACACAAAGGTGGTAGCTGATATGGTGACTGGGGGAGCATTCATGGAGAACACTTATTATAAAGCATTTGAGATACTTGATAGGGTCACCAAGACAAACAAAGCCTGGCACACTAGAGAAGCTGAGAGTGCAGTGGGTACTTATGTAGTTGGGAACTCCATTAACCATCAAGAATTTTAGGATATTTAAACAGGGTTTTGCAAGCTTGCAAATAACTATGGATCTAATTGCGAAGCAAATTCTTAATGGCAGGCTAGAAAAGGTGAAGGCAATCAATTCACAAGGAAAAGCTCCAAGGCAAGATGAGTATGATTCTGACGAGGAAGTTAGTTACCTGAATGATCAAAGAACAGTTTTCTGGGCCAATGGCCAAGGAAATCAAGGTCAGAACAGAGAGTACAACTACAATCGGTCCAGATACAGAGATACAAGCAGGGGTAGAGATGGTGATTGGCAGAAGAGATATGGCTACAAATATAATAGGAGAAGCCTATATGTCCCTCCTAGAAATCATGAATCAGGTGCTGATCAACCACACCCACCCATGAGAGAGCTGATGAACAAGTTATTGCAAAAGGTTGATTCTATGGAAGGAAACTTAAAGGATATATGTGCGGATCTTTCTGGAATGAGTCAGAAGGTTGACTCTCATTCTGTAGTGATAAAGCAGATTGAGGCACAAATGAGTTAGATGTCTACAACTCTGAATCCGCATCAAAAGGGTACTCTCCTAAATGATACAATTCAAAATTCAAAAAATGATCAACAGGTTATGGCTGTGACTACCCAAAGAAAAAAAAATTGTTGACCCTTTTATGCCTATAGTTGTTGATGAGCTGGCTGAGTCTAAAAAGGATTATGCTGAGATTGTGGTTGAGCCTGAGGAAAAGGATAGTGATGAAGGGACAAGTGAGAGAAAGCCTTTTGATTCAAAGGCGAAGAACAAAGAGGTTGCACGGATCTTAAAGCCCATGACATTGCCTCCTCCACCTTACCCACAGAGATTGAAGAAAAGGGTTAAGGACGGCAAATTTCACAAGTTCATCTCCATGCTGAAACAACTTTCAATCAATATTCCTTTGGTTAAAGCATTGGAGCAGATTCCTAGATATGCTAAATTCATGAAGGATCTGGTGACTAGGAAGAGAACGGTAAGGTTTGAGCCAGCTGATAATTTGCAGCATTATAGTGTAATAGCCTCCCATTCTTTGGTGCAGAAAAAGAAAGATCCTGGAGCTTTTACTATTCCTTGCACAATTAGAGTGTTCTACTTTGCTAAGGTGTTGTGTGATCTGGGTGCTAGTATTAACATAATGCCACTAGCAGTGTTTAATCAGTTAGGCTTGGGAGCCCCCAAACCAACTACAATGTAGCTTTTTATGGCAGATCGCACAGTTAAAAGGCCCGTTGGAATTCTCTATGATGTACTTGTGAAGGTTGATACTTTTTTCTTCCCTCCAAACTTAGTGATTCTTGACTGTGAGGTTGACTTTGAGGTTCCTATCATCTTGGGAACACCATTCCTTGCCAATGGACGTTCATTGGTTGACTTAGAGACTGGGCAGATAAAGTTTAAATTGAATAATAAAGTAGTTACTTTTAATGTCTGCCAATCTATGAAGCATCATGATGACATGCGCGTGGTTTGTGTTATTTATATGGTTGATGAGGATCAGCTAATTTTTCCTGTTAAGGAGAGACTTGATGTTGAATCACTTGCGACCGTGATTATGAATTTTGATGGAGACGATATTGAGAAGTATGATGAGATGGTTGAAGCACTTATAGGTATAGGGTCCTATAGCTATGCTCTGAAGAAGCTTGATTTGGACTTGAAGTATAGACAGACACCGCCTGCTAGACCATCTATTGAAGAGCCTCCAGTCTTGGAGCTCAAAGCACTTCTATCTCATCTTTGATATGTGTTCTTAAGAGCAAATAAGACCTTTCCAGTTATTATTGTTGCAGACTTAGATGAAGGGCAAGTTGAAGCTCTGGTTTCTGTGTTGAGGAAGTTAAAAGGGCTATTAGTTGGTCCATCGCTGACATCATTGGGATTTCACCTGGAATTTGCACTCACAAGATTAAGCTAGCCCCTGATTGCATTTCGAGTATTGAGCACCAGCGTATGTTGAATCAGCCTATGCAAGAGTTTGTCAAGAAGGAGATTATAAAGTGGCTGGATACAGGTGTAGTTTACCCTATTGTTGATAGCAAGTGGGTGAGCCCGATTCAGTGTGTGCCAAAGAAAGGTGTATTGTAGTCCTAAATGCGAAGGATGAGTTGATTTCAATGAGGTCAGTCATAGGCTGGCGTATATGCATGGATTACAGGAAGTTGAATGCTTGGACTAAAAAAGACCATATTCTGGTGTCGTTCATGGATCAGATATTAGACCATCTTGCTAGTAGAGGATGGTATTGTTTTCTTGATGGTTATTCAGGATTCAATAAGATCTCGATTTCTCTTGAAGACCAAGAGAAGACCACTTTCACCTATTCGTATAGGATATATGCTTTCAAGAGGATGCCTTTCGGTCTATGCAATGCACCAGTGACATTTTAGCGTTGCATGATGTCTATTTTCTCTGACATGGTGGAGGACACTATTGAGATGTTTATGGATGACTTTTCAATGGTTGGTGACTCTTTCGATGACCATTTGGTTCATCTCAGTTGTATGCTAAAGAGGTGTGAAGAATGCAACTTGGTACTTAATTGGGAGAAGTGTCACTTCATGGTGAAAGAGGGTATAGTGCTTGGCCATCGTATCTCCAAGAAGGGTATAGAAGTTGACAAAGCAAAGATAGAGGTGATTGAAAAATTGCCCCCACCAGTTTCTGTAAAGGGGATTCGGAGCTTTTTAAGGCATGGTGGTTTTTATTGGAGATTTATCATGGATTTCTCCAAAATTGCAAATCCATTATGCAAGTTATTATAGAAGGAAGTAAAGTTTGTTTTTGATGAGGCATGTTTGAAGGCATTCAAGGCTCTAAAGGAAAAGATGATCTCTGCCCTTATTATTATCTCTCCTGTTTGGTCTCAACCTTTTGAGCTTATGTGAGATGCTAGTGGAGTGGTGCTAGGAGCAGTCCTAGGCCAAAGACGTTAAAAGATTCTTCATCCCATATACTACGCTAGCAAAGCACTCAATCCTGCTTAGAAGAACTACATTATGATTGAACAAGAGCTGTTGGTTGTGGTCTTTGCTTTTGAGAAGTTCAGATTGTATTTGCTTGGCACCAAGGTGATGGTGCACACTGATCATGCAGCTCTGAGGTACCTTATGGTGAATAAAGATAATAAGCTGAGATTGATTAAATGGGTGTTGCTGCTACAAGAGTTTGACTTTGAAGTCAAGGACCGAAAAGGTACTGAAAATCAGGTAGCAGACCATTTGTCTAGACTTGAAGAAGAAGCAATGTTGAAGCTGAATGATGAGCAGGAGATTGATGATTGGTTTACAGACAAGCAAGTGTTGGATGCCTTGCAAGACCTGATTCTATGGTTTGCAGACTTTGCCAACTATTTGGCAAGTGATTTGGTACCTCTTGATATGTTTGTTCACCAAAGAAGAAAGTTCATGTCCGATATTAAGAAATTCTTGTAGGAGGAACCGTTCTTATGTCGTGTGTGTGCTGATACTATGATCCGTAGATGTGTGCCAGAAGCTGAGATGATGAAGATTTTATAGGCCTGTCATTCATCCCCTGTTGGGGGAAATCATAGTGGAATTCGGACCGAACATAAGGTCTTGCAATGTGGCTACTATTGGCCGACTATTCACAAAGACACCCATAATTTTGCATAAGCGTGCAGCAGATGTCAAAGGGAAGGAGGTATATCAAGGAGGCATGAGCTTCTTCTTACTCCCATCCTCGTGATTGAGCTATTTGACATTTGGGGTATTGACTTCATGGGTCCATTTGTATTGTCTAATGGAAATTGGTACATATTGGTGGTTGTTGACTATGTATCAATGTGGGTGGAGGCGGTTGCACTTCCTAGTAACGATGGTAAGTGTGTCACAGCATTCTTGAAAAAGAACATCTTCTCCAGATTTGGTACACCAAGAACAATCATCAGTGATGGAGGTTCTCACTTCTACAACAAGTTTTTCATGCTTTGTTAGAGAAATATAGAGTGAAGCACAATATTGCAACCCCTATCATCCTCAGACTAGTGGGCAAGTGGAAGTCTCTAACAGCGAAATCAAGTCAATCCTGTCCAGGACTGTTAATTCCAACAGAAAGGATTAGTCGCAGAAACTAGATGATGCTTTGTGGGCATACAGGACTGCTTTCAAGACGCCAATAGGAATGTTGCCATATCAGCTTGTGTTTGGAAAGGCGTGCCATCTTTCGGTTGAGTTAGAGCATAAGGCCATGTGGGCGTTGAAGAAGTTGAACTTAGATTGGTCGGAAGCATCATTGCAGCGAATTGGGCAGTTGAATGAGTTGGATGAGTTCCACCTGAATGCATACGAGAGTTCATCCTTGTATAAAGAGAAGATGAAATTGTATCATGACCGGAAGATCGAAAAGAGAAATTTCCAGCCAAGTGGCTTGGTCCTACTTTTCAATTCCAGACTTCGCTTGTTTTCTGGCAAGTTGAAGTCCAAGTGGATTGGACCATTCAAAGAGGTACAAGTATTACACATAGGGCCGTCGATCTTGGAAATCATGATGGTAAGAGGTTCAAGGCGAATGGGTAGCGGATCAAAGCATATTTGGGTATCGCAGAGGAGCTTAAAGCAATTGAAGCCTTAATTCATCCCACCCAAGAGCTTGATAAAGTCTGAGTAATCAAGTAACTTATGTCGTGCCGCGATGTTAAATCAAGCATTGCATGGGAGGCAACCCATGAGGAAACTTGATGAAGTCTGAGTAGTCAAGTAACCTGCGTCGTGCTGTGACGTTAAATTAGGCGCTACTTGGGAAGCAACCCAAGGCTAAATATTTGTTTTATGTGCAGGATAAAAGAAAGGAAAACCATTGCAAAAATCCCCAGAAACCATGAATTAGTTCACGGTCCGTGAAACAAAATGACGAACCATAGACCAACTCGTGGTTCCTAAATCAAATTGATGGGCCACTGAATGAACAAACGACGACTAAATAGGACGGTCCATTCTTTGAAATGACGGACCGTATACACTTTCATCATTCCTGGCAGCAGGTAGGTTCAAAACACAGAACCACGAGTTGGACTACGGACCATCTTTTAAAATGATGGACCGTAGTTTACACTCATCGACCCCAGGTATAGTTAGCAAGCTGGGTCACGGGTCGGCTAAAATTTTAAAATTAAAAACCTGACCCAGCTCATTTTTTCTTCTCCTCTTCCCCAAAGGGTAACCGCCATTGTTACTAAAGGAAAGAGCAAAAATTACTCCCTCTCTCAATCCTAATAAAACTTTAACTCTTACTCAATTTCAAAAAGTGATCCTAACAACTACACACTCAAAATCCATCACTTCATTCCGGTTTTTGAACAAGAAAAGAATTGATCATCAAGGGTAAGTTTTCTTCCCCCAATCTAAGTTCCTATTTTTCTTTTGTTGGATTAAACTAAGGATTAGGGCTCCTATTTTGAGTAAATCTCAAAATCATGGAACCCTAGTTGAATGTGTGATGGGATAGATCTGTCATGTGTGGTAGGAATAATATGGAAAGTGTAAGTTGCCAAAATCGATCAAATGGTTTAAAACTAAGAAGGAGGGAATTTTTTGATCGAAGAAATTCTAATGCCCAGTAATTACGAGTGAAACTATAGACTGTAATTCTAATCATGGACCATTCTTTCACTCGTACTTCAGGTTTCTTAAAAGTTGGCCTCTGACAAAGAACCACAACCCATAGGATGGATCGTAGTTCTGATCTACGGCTTGTCAACTGACTCGTGGTCACTAACACAAATGTAAAACGAAATGGTCATATTCTGAATCCAAATGATGACTAACAGGACGGCCCCGTGGTTTTAGACCATGGTCTTTCAACTGAGTCATAGTCCCTGACACTGAAAAGGATCCCTGGGACCACGAATTAGTTCACAAACTGTACTCTAGGTTTATGGGTCGTAGACCAAATTATAGTTTGTGCCTGCAATTTTATACCTCTATTTTGTTTTGATTATATGTACTAACGAACCCCACCCCGCAAGTACCATGCCACCAAATAATATCCCGAAGAAGGTCACAGCAAAAGACTCAGAGGCAGTGATTAGAAAGAAAAGCCAACTACAAGATCAATCCTCTGAGTCAGAAGACATGGATCCGAGGAGGTTTATACTATAGACTCTGACCCAGAAGCAGTACCTCAGACCGCTAGGCAGCAAGCAAAGGTCTAAGCATAGGCTACCCCTCCTCGGTCTGAAGAGGGAGAGGGTGAGTCTGGTTCATCACCTCAGGAAAGCAGTACGGGCGGGTCTGAGCCTGGAAATGCTATAGTTTTGGGCAGCAAGAAATATGAAGGGTCAGATTCAGACTCTGAAAGTGCTAGCCAGAGTGATAGTGACAATGCTAGCAAGTTCATTATGGATGTTCCTGCTATAGTAGTGGCTCAACCTGATCTCGTCCATATTGCCCCTACTTTCATATGCAAAACCACCGGAGTATGGGATAGAGTAAGATGGGCTACATAGGGTGCCTCTCGAATATATCAGGAAGGTTTGGCGTGAAATGAAAAAGGGTACCAAAGGAGAAGCATACATAAAGAAGTTGAGATTAGATCCGATGCGCTGAATGATATGGCTGACATCAAAGACTTGTATGATCACTATGGTTTCCAATGGATGAGTCGGTCGGGTGGCCCTTATAACCCAATTCTTATCCGTGAGTTCTATACGGCATACGCCGCCACCTTGATAAACAGTTGTGATAAAGGTAAGAACCCAATGATGCAGCCAGCACTGGATAGAGTGAAAGTTCATGGGGTTTAGGTTGACATCTCCGAGTGCACCATCCAGCGCTTTATATATGGCCCGGATTATATTTCACCAGCCGCTCAGCCAGACCTTGATGCCCACTTGGAGCAGCACAAATATAATTAAACACCTCTTGAGTGGATTGCATCGGTTATTACTGACGGGAACCCATCATGGCTGATGGCAAAGATTGTGAAAATCACAAAGGCTTCCTTGAGCATGGCAGGAAAGTTTTGGTGGTCCGTAGTACAACACCGGTTGGTACCGACTTCTGTCAATAACACATTGACTCTAGACCGAGCAATTTTGGTTGCAGCCATCATGTCCCGGTATGATATTATTATTGCCTGCATCATCATGGAGGAACTCAAGGAACGTGCCTTATGGACATCCACATCTCTCCCATTCCCTTGCCTCATCACTCAGTTGTGCCAAGAAGCCGAGGTACCTAAGATTCCAGAAGTTGATAAGACCTTATGTGCTACAAGCTTTCTGGATATTACTCTTATTTGGGATACGGCTAACCCCGTGGCAAGGGGTAGAACCCACTCTGCTGCGTCTGGTAGCACTTTATTTTCTGAACCTAGTGGAGAGGTGCCAGCTGATGTGTTGGTTGTGTTTGATGATACTGCTACAACTGCTCCTTCCCCTTCAGCCGATGTACCTGGCCCATCTACATTAGCTCATCCATCTACTAAGCCAAGTTCTTCCATCCCCTTCACTAGCAATTTTTTTAGCAAGGTAACTAGAGCAGTGTTTCACGCGGATGAGCAAATAAAATGCTTCTCTAACTCTATGAAACCTTTGATCTGTAAAGAAATAGTTGATGTCGTTGCTCCCATCCAAAGTCAGATTGGTAGGGTAAATGACCGTTTAGACGGGATAGAGATTAGGGTGAATGAGCTGATGCATAAACTGACTGTGCCAGACCTTACTTCCAAATTGACTGAGCTTCCAAAGGCTCGAGCTGACATTGATGCGCTCCAAAAGAAGCAAGTATCGATAATCCCATAGATTCAGATTCAACCACATGGGGCTACAGAGGATGATTTCATTGATCTACTTGCACATTCCCCTCCTTGTGACCTAACTGGAGTTGTTCATGATGAGGGTAAAGATGACAGTTTGCACCCTAAAATTGACCCCGGACCTAAAATAAAGAGAAATAAAATAGATAAGAAGGTTTGGGATGAGGACACCCTATTGAGCCTGAAATCATTAAAACGCAAAGAGGACAAAGTTGAGAAGAAGATGAAGAAGGGATAAGTAGAGGTACTTAAAGAGTCTTGACCCATCCAACAAATTTGTGTTGATTCCATTTGTATGGGTGGCTTAGGAAGTGGTGTTGCAGGCGCCACAAAGGAAACTTCTTTAGACCCCATTATGGGAGTGTTGGTTGATAAAGCTGCTCAGGAAGTAATTGCTATTGAGAGGACTATGGAAGCAGCCTCTATTAATGATAAGACTGTGGACGCTGACCCATCAGGTCCAACTTCTACACTCGATGACCGTGCTTAGATGTTGTAGGTCTGCCTCGTGTCCTTTGTTTAGATATTTTTTGTGCAATGGGTATAATGCGCAGCTTCTTTGATGGGGTAGGGGCAGCTGGGTCATCTAGTTTTTTGTAGAGTGTTTTGGCAAATTCTGAGTTGCCAAAACACTCGCGTCGTATCACGATGTTAAATCAGGCGCTACATGATAGGCAACCCATGAGGGTATCTAAATGGTATCCGCGTCCTTGGGGTTTTCTTGCCTGTGTTCTTTCCCTAAGGATTTTTAATTTCTGTTGAACTAGCACGTTTAGTATAGGTTGTGTAGAGTGAAAGAAAAATAAGAACTTAGCGCAGTCTATGGTATGATTTTAAACTTTATTTTTTAAAAAAAAATGGACACCCTTCCAAAATTTGTGTGGCATGAGATAACCAGTTTTTGATAGACTGACCATTATGAATCTGTGCATGACATTATGATAATTGATCTAATGAATAGCTTAAGCTAGAGTATGAACCTGATAGTTAGCATGTGATTGTTGTACTCTGTGCCATGTGTGTGTGAGTTAAATTTGTATTGTTCTTGCATTGTATGTCAATCTAGAACTTTCCCAGTTTGTCTTGCCCAGGTTGTAGGATAGTTAGTTAAGAAAGGATCTTAGGCCATTTTTGAAATAGTCCATTTTATCCTAAATGACCGTCCAAATTATTTGAATACCTTTTGATCCCTGATTTTGAGCCTAAATTGACCCTTTTTGTTGTTTAGCCTAGTCACCTTCTCTGTGCTCTATGAACCTTCAGTTTGTCCCTGGTCCCTCCTTGGACATTGTGTACCTCAACTCAGGCAAATCGCCTAAGTTGAGGGTGGCTACTGTGGAGGTAAGTGTGAAATATGGGGTATGAAAAGGAGAGGGTAGTAATAAAAAAGGGCAATAACGGGTGTGGCGTATGTGTTTAAAAAGAAAAGAAAAGAAAAGAAATAAAAGAAGAAAAAAGAGTTGAGCCTGAAATGAAAGTCGCACCCATCACTTGATGAAAAAGAAAGAATAAAAAGTGAGAAAAAATGGAGGAAAGAATAGAGTTGTTCTAAAAAGTGGAAGAAACATAGTGTAGTGTCAAGGAGGGTTTATTCACTATTTCCCATATCTACCATACTTGTCCCCGAGCCTATGTTATAAGACAAGTAAAGTCCTATAGTGATCCTAACCCAACTATTGAAAAATCGAGTCATAGAAAATAAGGGCAAGCTTATGGTATTGTGCATGCATTGCTTGAATATCTTTGTGAGTGTGAGTATTCTAGTTCAGTCCCAGAGATTTTAACTGTATTATTGTGCGATTGTGACTTTTTTGTGGTGAGAGCACTAGAGTAACATTGACTGTTGACTATTAGGGTGAGTCTCATATGTGTATGCTAAGTCGTCTGTTGATAGCGGAATGTCATCCATGGATCCTCTTGAGTTGTCTTGATAAACAGAACTTGTGCACTTGTTTTGTACTGAGAGGGAGGGGGGAAATTGTTATGGGCTGAATTGCTAAACCATATGATAGCCATAGTTCCTAGTTTTCCTTTGCTCAAGCATCATGTTAGGATGGTTTTCTGTTATTGCTTGAGGACAAGCAACAGTCTTAAGTTGAGGGTGTTGATGTGCCGTAGAAATACAGCACTTTCGATGCTTAATACTTAGGCTTATCGCTAGTTCTTTAGCATTTTATTGGTAGATTTGATGTGTTTTGTTAAGTGTGCAGGAGAATGGATTCTAGAGCCAAAAATACTAGAAATTGAACTAAAAAGTGATGGCTATAGAGATGACAGATGACTTGACGGTCTGGAGTTCTGGACCACAGACCCGTCCTGTTGACTCGTACAACAGAGTTTAGAAACTGTGCAAGTATGGAGAAAAAAGTATGACTCAATCTACGGGTGGTGGTTCCAAACCACGACCCATCCTGTGGACTCGTAGCCCAGAGGAACTGTATGTGTGCAAAATAAGGAGAAGGAAACACGAGTCAAAGTATGAACCGTACTTCCAAAGGACGAACCGTCCTATTGGACTCGTGGTCGGTGATCAGAGAAGGTGCAAAAAAGAACGATAAAACCACGAGTCAGGAGATGAACCGTAGATCGAGAGTACGACTCGTGGTTCCACCCGTGGTTTTACATGCCAGAAGATGATGGCTATTCAAGACCACGATTGACCTCAGAAGACCACGAACCATCATTTGGAATGACGGGTCGTCAACCAATTCGTGTTCCCTGCCGAGTCCAGTTCTCCTAGTTTAGTTAGGATAGAATTTTTAATGTTTATAAATACCTTTCCTAGGTTTTCTTTTACATTTTATGCTTGATAATATGTAGGAAACACATCCGTACATTTGTGATCTTGATTTGTTCTTGGTTTTGAGAGTTTAATATATTCATAGTTCTTTGTTCTTGATTTGATCTTCATCCATTCAAGTTCACGAATTTCTTTACTTCTTATTGTAAGTACATGATCATGAATACATCAAAACTTATGATTGTTTACTTATGAACATGAGTAGCTAAATCCACAACTAGGGTTGTGGGATTCATGAAGGATTAATGAAGTAGGCAAAGTACTTGGTAATTCTAGGGCAGTGTTTATGCATGCATTGTTCTTTCCTTCGCTTTGATTGCTTTTTAATGGTGTACAACGTTAGAACTCGCCTTATCCTTACTTGTCGGACCAAGGAGGTAACGGATGGGAAAAGGTTTGTTCAACAACAGAGATTTGAGGCTACCAACCCTTATCTAATAGCTTGACCTTGTCCGGGAATAGCTAATCTGGGATCCAGGGTAAGGGTTAGTAAAGCATACACATGCGGCCGAACCAAGGCGTGTGGTGAAATTCACCTATCTGAGGGACCAACTATTTAGGTGAACCTAACTTACCGATTCTACATGCTAAGCACCAAGCTAGTTTACTAAGTACAACGCCTTACTAACTTATGATCTCATGGGGAACACTAACATACTCGCTTCTCTTATTGATAACAACCTTTGAAACTGATACTTGTTACTTGTTACGATTCTAAGTTACTTTTAATATTTGTTACTTAAAACCCCCCCTTTTCGAGGCTAACAGCATAAGTAAACACTAATCAACCATAGTCCTACCATATTCCTTGTGGAATCGACCCCAACCTTCGTTAGGTTCTATATTTGAACAGCAATCGCTTACGCTTCTAAAAGGAGGTGTAATTTGGGCGTATCAACTTGAACCATGTCTGCTCTGCTCAACATGCTCTGTACAACCACCCTTTGAACCCTGTGAAGCCAATGAAATTGTCCTGCTAGACAGAAAGCAATGAAATTGATCTCTACCAGAGGATCCCCTACCTCGAGACTGCGAACCATGGAAACTGCCCTGACAGCAATGCCTCTTACCACTACCTCCATATGTCTCACGACATAACCCCTCTATAGCCCAAGCATGAACAACCACCTCAAGAAAGGTAGTCCCAACTGTCACCAAGTGCTCAATCACCAAATGGAGCGGTGAAATCAATCCTCCAACAAAACCCTGAACTCTCTCAAACTCTGTAGGCACAGTTCTAGCAGTGCATCTAATCACCTAATGAAGCCTTGCCTCATACTCCAAAACCGTCATACAACCCTGTTGGAGACCTGGAACCGCAAACCTAACTAAAGCACCGCTCGAAGAATCTGGCACTGCCCCTACCTGTGGTACTAATACACCCTCCAGAAGACTCAGAGTCCTAGCCACAGTGTCTTGAAGAACTGGAGTAGCCATAAATTCTACCAGATATTTGGCTGGCCCTAAACCCCCTAGCTGATGGCGGTATACTGTCACTCGGAAATCTTGGCGCTGGAGGAAGCACTAAAGCAACAGGCGCAGAAGCCTCGTCGTCACCCGCTGACATACTCGTCCTAGGCATCTGAGAAGGAATGGAAAAATGAAGTTTAGAAGTTGATAGAGTCAAGAACGCATGATAAGGATACATGAATAGGGAACTTTTCCTAATAATGCCATGTAGCCTCCCCCAAATAGGATATGAATATCATTGTACCGATCCGAGAGACTCTACTTAGACACTTGTTCTTGTACCAATGACACCGATGAACCTAGAGCTCTGATACCAAGCTATCACGACCCAATTTCTCAGGTCATGATGGCACCTACAATCCCTCCCCCCCCCCCCCTAAAGTAGGCAAACCAATCCCCGTAGCCCAGAACAGTTAGTAATGGGCTACTACCTAAGCAAGCACGCACAATAAGCAGAAATAAGAGGAAGCAGAAAAAATAGCAACGCGGAAGGAGAACAACCAATATATACAAGAAAAGGAACCACACCATCCCATGACCTGGTATCGATAGTACAAGAGCCTCTAATAAAATACAAAGTACTAGAAGGTACAAAATAGAATATACGACTATCTCTGAATAACAAAAGAGAGTAATAGTGATAAAAGAGGAGATGTAGTTAAGCCTCAGTTGGCAGGAGCTCACCCTAGTCTCAAATATCCAAAAGTTGCACGAGTATCCACGTGATCAATGGTGATAGCTCATACTAGGATCTGCATCAGGAATATGCAGAAGTGTAGTATGAGCACCAATTACAAAGCAACAGGTACCCAGTAGGCATCATAGGGTGACTGAGCGCCTATAAGATATAAAAGCAGTAAATAGCAGATAATGAAGAAAATAGTCACATAAGAAAATAGAGGAAAGAAAATGGAAACTAGCACGGAAAGAATACAAAGAGAATACAAGCATACTATGCTAGCCACAAAAGATATATATCACAGAAATAGGCGAGGGAAAAGAGAACACACCTTGAGCCTTGCAACAACAATATATAGAGAGAGAGTTTAGGAAGAATGGCGGTATATTAGTAACCTCAAATAAAAGAGAAGGAAAGAAAGGCAAGTGAACATACTCATGCTTGAAACAATACTGTAAATGAACTCATGCTAATAACATAATTACAAAGATAAGAATAACCAGAAAGCAACCTCACAAGTACACCCCTAGGATAGAATAAGCTACAGCACAGAAGATCAAAAGGCCACTAAATAGCACCATGATAAGATAAAATCTGCTAACCCACAAATGCTCAGAATGCCATATAACCAATGCAACAACAAGATAGATTCCACTAATCCACCAATAATTAGAAGCCTCTAACTAGTACTACTTCAAGATAGCATAAGATAATCTACCTACAGTCCTAACAGGCGCCCATATACCCGAGGAACACATAAAACTAAAAATAAACCCTCCAGCATCCCATCCTATCGGAGCGTACACTTAGCAAATAGTAAACAAGGGTGGATCTGAACCAATATGCATGATATGATGTGATATGATGAAACCGATGTGATAGTAGCACTGTGTGTACCTCCTCCACTGCCTAAAGGCCTTGAAGGTAGGATCCATGGAAGGACGCACCCGTATACCTCAACTACACCATATACCCCTCCTCCAGCACTCACAACACGTAGCCCCTGGTCTAGATCAGCAAGGTCCATGGAGGTATCGTAGACTACATACTAAATTTGCAAAATCTCAAATATAACCGCCTGAAGTGTATCTGGGTCTAAACTAGTGATTGGAATCTCGAAGTAAGTGCTCAGAGTCTATTCGAGTCTAAATTAGTAATTAAAATCTCAAACCCCAATAAAGGGTGCCCGAAGTATATCCGGGTCTAAATTAGTAGTCAAAATCTCAAAACCCTAATAAAGGGTGCCCGCGTATTTCCGAGTCTAAATCCATAGTCAAACATTTCTAGCGCTATGGATCAGCCGAGTCTAGTATCAATGTGAAAACCAGTGATCAAACCATCCTTTAATCTCATTTATCTTAATAAAATCAATAAAACCAATTTCAAATTTGTTTAGAATCTTTTATTCAAAAAAGGGCCCTCGGGCCATGAAAAGTTTAGAAAATGGTGATATTTAGGCCCGCAACCTAAGTAGTAGTAAATAAATGCAGAAAAACTCTTTATATGCTGATGATATTCCCAAACACAAACAATAGCCCAACGGCTCACAAACAACCTATCAGCCCTGCACAGGCTCAATCAGCTCTACAGCATAGATAACCAGCCTAAAATCACAACTTGATGTCCAAGACTCGTGAACATTTCCAAATATCCCACTATATATGGTCCAAAGGCATATACAAAGGCCCCATCGAGCCACAAGGGTAATATTAAAAACTAGATCAAATACTACAACTAGCATAAGAAATAATATGGACAGAAAAGACGAACAAGGTCTGGGGTGCCAACCTAGAATACCCAACTGAAAGATACTAATTAATGCAATTATAGCCTATATACGCAAAGTCTATGTAGAGGAAACCGTAACCTACCTGTTGTCCAATGACAAGCTACTGGAATGGCTCCGTCCAAGCTCAAACATCTCCGAGAATCCCTGAATCATGAACAAACTATCAACAACATATTCTATGCATCAATACAAATCTAACAGTACCCATATTGCTAAAATTTTAGCTGGATCAAAATTTGGGTCAAAAGCGAGCCTGTAGGCCCCACACTCTAAATCAAAAATAAAATATACCATGAGGTTTCCAACCTTATTAGGAATGCATGCTCCAAAAATGAGATGAAAACAAGCAGAGGAAGGGGTTCAAAATAGCCCCCAACCTTCAAGAATCAGTCAGAATTAAAATGGGGAATTTATGAAAAGTAATGAAAAAAGCTTACCAATAGAAGTCGAAAAATTGATCACAGACCAAGAAATAATCACCCCAATGACTTGGAGTAGCCCACACAAGAATTTGGAAGCTTGGAGCTTAAAATAATGGAGGAAAACGATTTTGGGGTGTTTGAAATGAAAATGAAAGAAGATGGCTTAAATAGGCTGCCAGGCGCTGGCCCATACGCACGCGGCCAGGCACTGCATGTGCGGACCATGCGTGTACGGACCATGCACACATGGTCGGGTGCAGGGGCATGCATAAGCTAGGCACTGTCCAGGCCAGGCGCTAGCCAGCGCGCACGCACGCCGGCCACTGCGCGTGCGGGCATGCGAACGCGGCCCAGGCAATGTGCAGGCGAAGGCCAAAGGAGTGGGCCGGTTGGCTGGTGCCTAAGTGTGCATGCGGCAATGCCCATGTGTGGGTGACAGCCATGCTAGTGCTGCAACAGCCACCAGCAACCAGTAACAAGGCAACCCAAGAAATTTCTTGTACGGACCCTCGAGAACGCATCTGGGGTCTCGCGAATGCAAACAAGCTAAGATACTCAACTAAAAATGGTATTTCAAACTCAATGGAATCGATGAAATTCCCAACGGAGGTCAATTTAACAAAAAGTGAGCCCCACGCCCAAAATGAACCTTAGGCCAACTTTCCAAAATAGAACCCAATGGCATAAAATGAGTTCGAAAGTATCGGGACCCAAACCAAAGGCCCTTATAGAAAAAAGTCAATATTTTAGAGCTAACAGTGCTGACAGAATTTTCATCCGAGGCCGTTTTCTCCAGATGTTGACCAAAGTCAACCTTCTAAGCCTAATTAGCCTGAAAACACAGAAGAGGAGATAATCCCAAGCCGAAAGCTCCTAGACCCCAGCCAAGGGTCCAACTAGACCAAAGTGTATGCTCCGGAGCTAACAGAACTGTCGAAATTCAATTCTAAGCATGCTTGTTAAGAATGTTGACTAAAGTCAATGATTTTCTAAGTTAAAGCTCTAAAATGGGAAAATGGTCATAACGACCCAACGAATGGCTCGGGCACCAAACTACTAGCCCTAGCAAGCCATAAATGACTTGGGGTCACTACAGGAAAGCTCTAACAGTGCAAAGAAATCAAAAATGCAAACATGACCAGAAGGGTCATTACATCAAAGATTTAATAGAGCTTATAATTAATGTTCAACCATAAAATAATGGCAATATTTTTAAAGGTGAGTCCCGTTATACTTTGGCCTATTATGTCAGTGGTTGATGGTAAGATGGTGAATTAAAGTTCTATCACAACAACATATTCGTGTCCTGGTACACCATGAAAATAAGATGTTGAGTTCAGGTCCAAACACATTCTGTCCTAACATGAATGTATGAGGGTAAGATATCAAGTTCAATTCTTGGTGCACCATGATGATAAGACATTGGGTTCTAGTACTATCATATTATGTCCTAACACGCTTTTATATGGTTATGGTATTGATTTTAAGTCTTAATTCACCATAGTGATGGTATAATGATGACTTAATACAAAATAATGTACTTTTGATAAAAGTTCATGAAACCCTCCCAACTGAATTGCTCCATTCTTTTATATGAACGTGGTAGAAGTACATAATATGTCTAAAAGAAGACAAGTGGTTAAATATATGAACATGGACATGAAGGGACGAAACTAAAAAAGTCATCATTGTCGTAGTTTGGTTTAAATCCCACCAAATATAGCCAAACATATGGATAAGACATTCGATTCAAGTCCCAACGTAATATATTTACGATATAATGATGACTGAGCAAACTGATATGCTCTTGATAAAAATTATGAAATTTATCCCATCAAATTTGCTCTATTTCATAGAGTGAATATGGTAGTAGTACATGATGAGTTTGAAAGATGAAAAAATAATCATCATGGTTGTACAAATGAATGTGAGATCGAGTGACAAATTACAAAATAATAATAGTCATTATTTTGGTAATTATAAAAGGAATAATATTATGGGTTCTGAAAATAGTCCTTCAAAAGGTGAAGGTAATATTACCATCAATTTGGATTGAAAGCTATTGGGCACGCGGTTATCATGCAACTTTATTTGATAAGTTTTATAAATCCTCCATCAAAATAAAAGAATATAAAGTGGTGGTGCACTTGACCTTTCAAAGTGATGTTGAGGTGAATCATATAAATACGATAAATATTAAGGCATGACAATGGGCTTATAATGTAGACTTATGAAGCACATATTTACAAGATTATAGTCCATTCCTTGAAGAGAATGTGACTTGTGATAAGCATTGTAAATGTTTGGTCATTCTTGAAAATGAATGTGTCAATATGTAATAAAAATTATGGATAAGAATATGCACATGTATGATTGGATAAATACCATAACTCACTTCTACGGGAGGTTTAAGAGACATAAAAAGAAAATATTTTGATATTAATGGACATTGATCAAGTACTTTTAGTACATATTATGGTATGTCTTATCATGAATTACCAAAGGATAAAAGTAAAAAATATGTTCACCATACGGATGGTGTTGTGGAATATTTGGTAGTACAAAAATTAATTGGAAGCTCTGAAAGAGCTAATGTGTTACTATCCGGAAGAATGAAATTGTTAATAATACTGGATTGTAGTAAGTCTCAAAAGAAACTTTTTAAGTTTCAAAGAAATTCACAAGAAAAAACTGTATTGAGATTATAAAATGTGGAACAATTTTATATCTTCATATTACTACAATCGAAATGTTTATAAATATTTATGTGAAAGGATACCCGTTTTCTTCCTGTTTATCGATACAAATATGGGCATGGTGATGGAATCACATACGATAGTAAACTAATAGTTTACAGAAAATATATAAGTTGGCATGACCGGTTGACCATCCTGGTTCAAATGTGATGCAAAAATAAGTGAAAATTCATGTGGTTATACATTGAAGAAATAAAAGTTTCTTCAAGAATTCTCTTAGGTTGCTTGTTCTCACGATAAAATGTTATATCGGCTAGGGTTGGTGTTGTACCCCTAAATTTTTTGAACGTATAATAAGGTGAATATGAACCTGTTCACCTGCCATGTGGATCATTTACTATGAAATGAGATGCATTTATGGTTGGTCACATGTGCTTTTCTATAAACTTGCAATTAAATTTTCGGAAGGTTATTTGCTCCAATTGTTAAATTAAGAGAATGATTCCAAACTATAAAAGTTGATAATGTTGGTCGGTTAAGTAGCTGAAATTGTGTGCCTCCAATTATAGCTGAACCATTGGTTATGAGAATAAATCTCCCTAAAAGAAAATTTGGTATGAGACGTTTCTATTTAACATGTCGCAATATTTATATACATCAAGCCAACAAGGTTCCCCTATATGGTTGGTTCAAGGTCAGGAACCAAATTATTCTCATTTTAAATATTTGAATATGTGTTATATGATTTAATTGCTCCATCACGCACAAGAATGGATCCCCAAAATAAGGTAGGGATAAATATTAGATTTCCTAATATTAGGGGAAGATATGATTAACAACTGAAATGGATAAAATAAATTATCTAGATCCTCGTAAAAAATGTAAACTTGAAGTTCAAGAGATAATTCAGTTGCAAAATATTACAAATTAATTGCCAGATGTATTTACTGATACTATGTTATAATTCAGCTGTAAATACTCCAGTGAGAAGTTCTCGAAGGACAGGGTCTATGGCATGCTTGAAGCGTGATAAACTAATCAGTTTCAAGGGTAAAACTCCTTGAAGGATAGGAGCAAATGATAAAAATAGTCATGGTAATGAGGCAAGTGCTTTAAAAGAGCACCATGGCATAACTCATTAGAAAACATTGACAAAGATTCAGGTACCTGAAAATGATGAAAAGAAGAGATCGATCTTGGTATGTTATGTCGTAATGAAATCGGTATTAAATTACTATCGATGGTACTTTTAATATAATGTAGCGCCCACCATTATAAATGGTAACGAGTATCTTAAATTTAAATCTGTCAAATAGTGTGAACAGATAAATTATTGGCCAGATAAAATACGCAATGCAAGTATATTTTATTTTACTTAAAAAGTGATGGTGTGGACTTAGTCTATAAACTAAGGTATAATGTCAGTGGGGTACAAATGAATTATTTTTTGCTAAATGTAAAATCGTAAGATATAAAGTACGTCTTGTGCATTGAGGCAAAAAGAATTTTCGCAAAAATTCTGATATTATTGTTTGGAGATGTATTCTCCTATGGTGGATGCAATGAGACTTCTTTCAATCTAGTAATAGATAAAAAAAACCTGAATGCGTATAAAGAATTATTGTTATGTCTTATCTAGATGGAAAATATTATATGAATATCCATGAAGAATTAAAAAAGGTTAAAGTGATTCCATTGAATAGTACGAATGGTTGTAAGATCGCTTAACAGAAAGAAAGATCAATTTTGATCTCATGAAAATGGTTAGAAAGTATCATGTCTTAGTACAATTGGTGCACTTACATATCCTGCTATTTTTATATATGAAATAATATTTTTATTAATATGCAGGAAAGACATAATTTCACTTTTATGAGATAATATTTGAGTGAAATTAAATATTGGTATAGATGATTATTTTTAATTAATATTATCAAAAATTTATTGGATATGCAAATGCAGGAGATTATTTGATCTACAAGGCATTTGATCATACGGGAGTTCTCTATTTGCATTGTTTTTGGAGGTGTGCAAGGTCAACTTTTGAGGCTGAATTGAGGGATCATATCAGTTATATGAAACAATTGGGAGGGAAAAACTTAGTTGATGAGCTGTTGTATTATAATCCAGAAAGATGGAGTAAAGTTTACTTCAACTTTACCACTAAGTGTGACAGTGTAGATAACAACATGGCAGAATGTTTCAATGCATGGATATTAGCAGCAAGGCACAAGATTATAATCACCATGCTTGAAGAAATAAGGGTGAAAATGATGAAGAGAATAGGGCAAATGAGAGAATTTTATGAGAATTGGATCAGTCCCAATGGCCATGAAAGTTCTGGCAGAGAACACAGCTAAGTCTATGAAGTGCAGTATTGAGTGGAATTCAGATACAGGAAATGAGGTGCTTCACGGTGGTTATAGACATAATGTGGATCTGTCTAGACAGACTTGTACCTGTAGAGCATGGATGTTGAAAGGTATACCATGTCCTCATGCAGTTGCTGCTTTTCACCATAAGAAGTTGGACCCAGTTCAGTACATTTCTCATTGCTATAACAGCGAACTTACATGAAGACATACAACTACTTCATTCAGCCAGCTTTGAATATGAAGATGTGGCCACAATCACAAAACATCTCTGTCATACCACCTCCAGTTAGGAAGATGTCAGGTAGGCCTAGCAAGAATAGGATAAAAGAGCTAGGTGAAACACCCAAAACTGGAAAACTATCTAAAAGAGGGATTGAGATGTCATGTAGTACTTGTCACAACAAAGGCCACAATAAAAGAAAGTGTCCTAGGGGTGCACCTGCAGCTGGTTCAAGTGTTGTCCCAACTTCATCAACTCCTGCCTCTGTCCCAACTTCATCAACTGTTGTTGTTCCAACAGCACCTACTGCTGGAAGATGAAGGGGTAGAACAAATGGATCAGCTCCAACTGGAAGAGGAAGGGGTAGAACAAATGGTTCAAATTGTGTTGCTCCAATTGGAAGAGGAAGGGGTAGACCAAAAGGCTCAACAGAAAAGGTAATGTAATTTGACTTCTCTTATATGTTGTAAATTAGTTGCTTTACCTAATATTTTCTTGACTTTTTTAGGGTGGTGCTACTAGCAGCAGACCAAAGATGGTTGGAATGGGTGTACTTCACACAGAAAGTGGATTTTCTATCCTTACTATAAGTTGAATTTACTATAATGCGACCTAAGAATTTTTTAATTTACTACAATTTAACACTAACTACTTTCATTTGAGCATCCTAGAATGCGCAGTGAAAGATTTCAAAATGTGAAGTCTTCGGAAATCGTCACTGGAGATCTTGGACATACACCAAAAAATAGTGTGAAATGAAAGGGAAAACATGCTATGACCTCTAGGCAACTTGAAGAAATGAGGAGGAAAAAGCAAATGAAGACAAGGTCCAAGGCTGCATATTTGAGTCAAGAAAGTTCTAATACTCACATTTAATGGCATTTGCTATATTTTTGACAGTTGTGACTGTAATATAAATGTTGGTGTTAACTAGTTAGATCATAGTACTAATTTGGCTGTTGTGACTGCATTTAAGACACGTTTTGATAGGTGAATGGTAGTTGTGACTGCATTTTAGATAATGTTTGGTAGCTAAATTGAATTGGCAGCTGTCACTGTATATTATTAGTTAATGTTGGTTGTTCTATGTAACTATGTTGGCAGCTGTAACTGCACTTCATTTGGTTAATGATTATGCAGCTTTGACTGCCACTTTATTTAATATTTTGTGTATTTATGGTTGGTAGCTGTGACTACTTATGTCACTGCATTAGTGCAGTAAATATGTGTCTACTAATTACAGTAATGTGTCTAGTTAGTGCGGTAGTTATGTGTCTACTTAGTGCACTTGTGACTATACTAAATGTGCATTAGTTGTGACTACTTGTGCTACTTGTTATCTTGTGACTAAACTGGAGTGCATTTTATGCACTAAACCTGTTGTGACTTGCACAAAATGTGCAATTTATGCAGCATCCAAAATAACTAAGTAGCACAAGGGTATAAACAACTAACAAAAGAAAGAGCGACAAATTAACCAAAATATTACCAATTTATTGCATAAGGGTTCATTACAACAACAAAAAATTATCAATTCCAACCACTTACAAAATGTCAAAAGCAATTACATTAATAGCTTATGGCAACCTCCATAGATTTTCTTTCAAGTACATGCTTTGAAATACAAGACTTATACCTAAAATACAAACACACAAGAGAGTAATCCAAAGTTTTTTCTCCTTTTTCTTGGACTTAGCCAACTTGCTTTTCCATTTCTTCTCATTTACTTTCATCTTCTTCAAATCATCTTCAAAATTGTCCAGTTGCAGCTCTGTTTTGTTCATATTTATTTTACTTTCCACAGAATTGGTTGTCCTAGTATGCTTGTCATCAACCTTTTCAGAAGCTTTAATTCTTTGCTCAAGCTCACCTATTCTTCCCAATAGTTTAGGAATCACAAATTTGGATCTTGGATCAATATAGTCATCCTTCCAGAGCCAGAAATCACTTGATCTAGCATTCTAAAATGAATAAAAGCAAGAACAAAATGAATTAGTGTGAGATTTCTTCAAGATCATCCATTGAATAAAGATTCACTTACACCATAGTATGGACAACTTCAATATCTTCTACCAGGATATTTTGGGGTCCAGGAGGTCATCAAAGGCAGAAGAAATCCATATTTGCATCGCACCTCTTTCAACTCATTATCTTCCTCTTCCTTACAAAGTTTACTCAAGCTTATTCTAGCCATTATACCTTTGATTTAAAAAAAATAAACATGAAAATCTAATCAGACAAAGAATTACAAAAATATCAGAAAAAAAATTGGGGAAAAATCAAGAAAAAAAATTCCTTGGGGAAAAGAGGAGAAGATAAAATTTTAAAGGAAGTGTAATTTAGTTACCTTTGCTTCAAAAGAATGGACCTTGAACTTCAATTGGGGAAGAGAAATTGGGAAAGAATTAGGGTTCTTGAGAATGAGATTGGGTAAAAGAGAAGTGATTTGGGTATAATATTACAGTTGGGTTAATATTTGTTGAGAGAAAAATATTTTTTCTTTTTCTTTTTTAATTTTTAATGGTGTTGACGCGCTCAAAAACACTTAGAAAAACGCGCCTAGGTCTAGGTCGAGGAATGGGTAAATAAATTAACTTTTGTATAGTATAGGTGTGTATTAGGTCACTGTAATAGTAAAAGTGTGAAATCGACTTTTCTGAAATACTTTAGGGGGGAAATGATGTCTTTTCTCTAAAAAAATAGTCAATCCTTATTTTACACCATAAATGACTATTACCCTTGTTTTCTTCTTCTTCTTCCTCGCTTCTTCTTCTCCTCCTCCTCCTCCTTCTTCTTCTTCTTCTTCTTCTTCTTTATGTAAACTTGATTTTAATTTCTCAAGCATTAATAATTTTTGTCTTTAACATATTCAAGAGAGAGGAAACAAAAAGAGAAAAAAAATAACTGCTTTCAGTCAAAGCCTCAACATTGAATCCACTTTAGAAATGATGAGGCCCCTTATGCTGAAAAGGCTCAAAATTTAAATAAGAAGCTTCTCAATGGCATCCTTCAGTTGTTGTATTTGTGATTTTAATTGGCTCCCCTCATTGCTCGTTACAGAACAAGAAATCACAGGTCGGGTCTTCTTCTTCTTCTTTTGCTTTTCCTTTCTAAAAAAATTCGACATACGGTAAATGTAAATCGTTTCGAGCGAATTATGGAGTGACCCGAATATTTAGTTGAATATGAAAAACTTATTTTTCGAATGACTACTCCAAGGTCAGTCCCCCTTTTAGTGTTCTTCAAGTTATTTTTTCTGGGTTTTAACTTTTTTCTCCAAATGGATTTCCACTTTCAGTTTTATTTTTGCTTCTGTTTAAACTTGAAGTTCCACAATTTTGTTAGAATTCTTTTTTACAGTTGATTAGAGTATTAATCTCTCTATTTTTTCTTTTTGTATTTTGGAGAAGATTTTCTTAATATTCACGTTAATCAGAAAGAGGTGTCATATCACCTACTTTATATCTAACTTTATAAGGTATATATACAAATAGACAGATATAAATTTATGGAGAAAATTGTGAAGGAATCATTCAAGTTGATTTTAATATGTTAACATCGTTACATCCCTGTTGGACATAAAATTTGTTCAAAATATTATTTTGATTCTCTTTTGTAATTGGTGCCACTCGTGACCTAGTTTAGAGATGATAAAACTTAAAAATATTTAAGAATCATCCTTTAGTGAACCTAATTAATTATCGTCGCATGGTACATTTTGTAACAAAAACCTCTAGTACATTTTGATTGTATAGACTCCACTATGTACATTTAGAGGTGTCAAGTGGGCGGGTTGGATTGAAAATGGAGAGATTAAAATAGACTGAATTATAATTGGGTTGGGTTATGATACAATCATGGTTAGCTTGGAGCACATTAGGAGGGGCTTTTATATATGGATGATAGCTTGGAGCCGAAGGAAGCCATGGAGAAACAAATGCACAAGGTCATGGGCGATCAAGATGCCATTTGGGCAATGAAGAGGGGCCCTTCTGGGTTATTTCCAAAATAGTCATTTTTGGGCTATTTTTGTAATAGGCTATTTGTGTAAAGGCAATAACTATAAATAGATGCCTTAGTCATTTTCATACTTAGATTGAAGATTGAATTGTCTTGAAAGACTTGATATTTTAGTTACTCTAGGTTAGGGTAGTGATTGGGTTAAATTCCAATTGTTAGCTTAGATCTAGTGATTAGGGTGAATTCCCGAATTGCTTGTGTTATCTTCTTTGCTTGATCGATCATCGAGTTATCATCTTGTTGATTAAATTTGGATTCTCGGGCATGTGATTGAGTTCTCTTCTCTTGGTCGATTATGGATTCAATTAGCCCTTCTTTCTTTTATTCTCATCCTTTTTCAGAGACCAAGTGTTTCCAACACTTAGAAAATTTTGGGGTCCCAAATTGGAAGCATTCTGTCCAAGTTTGCAAAAGTCAATTCCAGTCCCCCAAACTTATTTTTAAGTGTCAGATTTGGTCCTTTAGAACTTTTTTGACTGTCAGATTGGGTCCCTCAGAACTTTTCTAATTGTCAGATTTGGTCCATTTCTTCTCCTACACTCATTTTTCTTCCATTTCTCTACTAATTAACAACTAATTAACATCTTTAATTACTTGTTAACTAATTTTAATCATCAAATCATATCTTTGATTCTTAAAATTAAGCAATATAAGTAACTTTTCTACTTTTGTTACTTAGTTTTCTTTGAGTCCATTTTTTTTTCTCTTGTGTGTTTCTTTGTGTGCTTTTCTCGTATTATTTCGTAGTTAATTTCTTGATTCAAGTCCTTTTAGTTTTATTTGAGTCGTTCTTCTTTCAAGGGTCACAAAGATCCATTCCTCCACAAGGATAGATAACCTTGAATTAATTGAGCAAAATTAGTAACATTATCAATTTGGGAAAGAAGCCATAGAAGGTGAGTTGAGAGTTCACATAAAGAGTGGCGTGAGGATTTTATTACTAACTTGTTTGATAGTTTTGTAGGTACAAAAAGAGCTATAAGAAAGTATGTCCTCTATAGCTTCGGATCCTTATGATGATGAAATGGGAAACTATGCTAGTAGCAATGGAGGCTATGAGTATGATGATGATGGGAATTATGGAGGCTATGATAATAGCCATGATCTTGAGCCATGTGGTGATGAGAACTACTACTTTGGAGATGGATATGAAATGAATGGGGCTTATGGCCCTTATCATGAACATGAAGAAGTAGAAGTATCTTATGATGAATTCGATAGTGAAGATGAAGGGTATGGGGGTTCTCATATTACCCACCATAGTGATGAAGATGATATGAGGTATGATGCTTTCTCCCATATGTCTTATGAATCCTTTGAGGAAGATTGTGATATAAGGGGATGTTGTGAAGGTGAATTATCTTCCTTGTCTTGTGCTACTTCCTATCCTAGTCGAGAGGGTATAGATGTGTAGATGAAAACAATTCAAAGACGTCGTGTGGACCATAGGAAAAGAACATTCTCCACTTCTTGTAATCCAAGAACTTATGCATCTTATCCTAATTTCAATGTGTCTTATTCGCAATATGGAAATGGTGTTGGAGGTAGGATGGAAGGATCAATAGGCCATGAAAGTAGAGTGAAATCAAATGAGCCCCTTCCGGTGAGGGATCTTGAATCTTTAAGAATTAAAGAATTAGGGAATGCCATACAAAGAGGAGTTGACAAGGTCATCCGATGGGTTGTCAATCTTAAGCCCGAGGAGTTACAAAAGATGTTAAAGAAAGCCACTCCTCATGAAGATGAACCTAAGGAGTTGTCATTGGGAGCAAGGCAAGCTACTCCTTGTGATTCTAGCACTAAGGAGTTGAACATGGAAGTCAAAACATCCACACCTTGTGCACCAAAGTGGAAGCTTGAAGTGAAAGGATCATCTAACCCTTCACAAGGGATACTTGGCACTTGTCTGAACTCTAATGAAATTGAGAGACAAAATATTGAGAGGAGTAAAGGTGTGATAAGTGACAACTCTAGAGTGGAAAAAGGAGAGGTTGTATGGAGTGATGTGAGAGGGTTGTCATAATATTATCCTAACTCATGTAACTTTTCTTGTTTCTCTAGTTGTCTTGATACTTGTGCAGGTATTCTTGGAAGCAAGCCTAGCAAAGCACCTCAAAATGTGGAGAATCAAGAGGTGTTAAAAAGCTTTCCAAAGGAGCATTTGTGCTTCAATGTTGGAAACCAAGGTGAAGACAATTATTCATATGAGCTACGAGGTAACAAAGCTAAGCCTTACACTTTATTGAAAGTAAAAGATCATTGTATGGCTAGTAGCCAATTGAGTGTAAGTGATAGCTTGTATATGTGTGAGCTTAAAGAGCCTTTACCTTGTGATGATCTTGATGACACCTTATTGCATGATGATGATGACATTGTTCTGAGTGCCCAAACTCTAGTTGATCCGATAGATGACTTGATTAATTCTTCTAGCAAGATCAATTTGAGTCCATCTAGTGTTAGCACTTGTGACTTGAGTGAAAATATATTGTCATGTAATGGGGGTAGTCAAATGCTAGTTGGCTATAATGATGGTAATCATGTGTGTGATTCTTTTGAGCTTGATATGCTATCAACTAGTGTTCAATGTGGTGTTGACCAACTTGCTTGTGATGATGACCTACTAATTGAGGATTTGTATGATGTGATAAATGAACCTCAATTTAGTGATGGTAATGATATAGTTGGTCATGTAGTTAGTCATGTAGGATCTTTACTTAGAGGTGATGATTTCTTAGGTGTTGATTCTATTTTTTATTCTTGTCATGAGGATCTTGAGGTAGAGTATGAACTTAGGGATAATCCCTTATTCAATGATGACATGACTAATGTGAATGATGAAGATAGTGGTGCGTCTTATAATGTTGGAAATGTAGCCACCCTTGAAGGCTATCAATTGTTTGAAAATCCTCTATGGTATGAAGACACACTTTCCAAAGACGAAACACTTTTCTTGAAAGATGATAGTACGTCTATTGGAGAGGTTAGTAGTCAAAAGAAAAGAGGTGTATGTTCTCTAATGACCCCTTCATTCTTGTGTGACCCCATTCTTGATCAAGGTCTTAATGCTTATGGATCTAAGGGTGATTCTATATGTGGGAACACCTTGAATGAAGTTCATTTAAGTAACACCTTTCTTTACTACCTCTTTGCATATGATGATGTCCATGTATGTTTGGAATTTGTTTTATATAGAGGTAGGGGTTTTTTGGGTTGGTCCATTTGCTTTTGTGATCAAACTATGTGGGTTTTTCATATCTTTGACCCCGGTAAATCCTCATGGGTGTTTGAACCCTCTTTATTTCATGATATTTCGCATAGTCGGATCCTTTGTATGTTCTACAATGCATTGATCTTATTTGACACAAAGGATAGTTGGTTGTATTTCAAATGTGTGCCTCCTTGACAAGTTGGTATGGTTGATAACCCATGTGCTAACCCTCATGCTATGAGGATATGTTTGTTGTTTGTCCTTCTTATATTTTTGCAAGGTTCAGATTTGAGGACGAATCCTTTTGAAGAAGAGGAGGATGATACAATCATGGTTAGCTTGGAGCACATTAGGAGGGGATTTTATATATGGATGATAGCTTGGAGCCCGAAAGAAGCCATGGAGAAACAAATTCATAAGGCCATGGGCGATCAAGATGCCATTTGGGCAATGAAGAAGGGCCCTTCTGGGTTATTTCCAAAATAGTCACTTTTGGGCTATTTTTGTAATAGGTTATTTGTGTAAAGGCAATAACTATAAATAGATGCCTTCGACATTTTCATACTTAGATTGATGATTGAATTATCTTGAAAGACTTGATATTTTAGTTACTCTAGGTTAGGGTAGTGATTGGGTTAAATTCCAATTGTTAGCTTAGATCGAGTGATTAGGGTGGATTCCCGAATTGCTTGTGTTATCTTCTTTGCTTGATCGATCATCGAGTTATCATCTTGTAGATTCAATTTGGTTTCTCGGGCATTTGATTGAGTTCTCTTATCCCTTGGTTGATTGTGGATTCAATTAGCGCTTCTTTCTTTTATTCTCATCCTTTTTCTAATCTAACCCTCTATCTTTAATTTGTGTTGTTTCATTTTGTGTTTTCGATATCAATTTTGATCATTTTCGATTGAGATCGTTATTAGGTTATGACCCACCCAAATTTACTTTGGGTTGAATTGGGTTGGGTTAAATTGGGCCAAAAATTGGATTGGATCATGACCCGCCCAATTTGACCCATTTAATCTAAATAATTTTACTATTATATTAATATATTTTTAAACTATTATCACCCATACCATTAACCCCCACTCCCCTCACAAGCACTCACACTTTTTTTTAATTTTAATTTTAAAAAAAACTAAAAAAAAAATTAGAGTGGGGGTGGGTGGGTGGGGTAAGGTGGTGGTGGGGGTGGGGGTGGGTGAGTGGGGTAGGAATGAATTTATTTTTAAAAAACTAAAAAAATAATTTAAAAAAATCGGGGTGGGGGTGGGTGGGTGGGGTGGGTGGAGGTAGTGGTGGGTAAGATGGGTGTGGGTGTGTGATTTTCCTTCATCAAGGAAATTCTTTTATTTATTTTCAAGGAGCTTGTTTTCTTAAAGAAAATAGTAAGCATTAAAGAAGCGGATTGAAAAGGGAGATATAATTGAGTTCAACTCAAGATTATTTTAAATGGGTTAAGTTCAAATGGGTTGAAAGTTGAATCAATATTAAATTATCATGAATCCAACTCATAAAATTTTTGGCGAGTTGGGCAGATTATATGTATTTGGGTTTATTTTTGACACCCCTAAATATACACCCTACAGATGAATGGAATGGACTTAGATCTGTTGGACAAGCATGATTTCGTATATTAATTAATTGAAAATGAAAGGGATTTAATTTAGGACAGACTTTGTATTAGATTGGGTCAGGGATGGGTTTATTCTTTGGGATTGGGTCAAAATTTGGTATTGCAATAAATAAAGAAAAAATTATGCAAAATGATCATTGGGGAAACTTATTTATAAAAAAAATGAGAAAAGACATCATTTCCACCCTAAACTATTTTGGAAAAGTCGATTTCACACTTTAACTATTGATGCGACCTAATACACACCTATACTATATGAAAGTGAATTTATTTACCCCTTCCTCGACCCAGACCCAGGTTTAATGAATTACGTGTATACAACTTACCCCCTCGTGATGCCACGTAGTAAATCAATAACTAATTAATTTATTTACCCCCAACCCAAATTATTTGACCCGAACCCGATCTAAACCCTATACTTTTCACCCAAACCCATCCTAACCCATTTTATTTTCACCCGAATATCTGGGGAAGAGTAAAAGACTCATCAGATCCTAATCAAATCAATGAAAACACTTCAAATCTTGTTCGATTAGACAGAAATTTTCCAGTAAATCTCTTCTTTTACATCTGTAATAGAAGATTTTGCTTTATTTGAAAAATCTGTTGGTGTGGGGTTACAATCGTGGAGCCAAGTTCAAACGATTTTGTAGAGAATCGTGCAAATTTGGGTGCGATTTTGTGAAGAATCAGTGTCACTCATATCAATTGTTAAAAGGTAATCCCCATAACTCATTAAATATATATTTTTCATGCGATTTGAACTAGGATTTTTTATCCGTTCCTTAAATTTGTTTCGATTTTTCACTGTATATTCGTGGGTAAAGACTTTAACATGTAACAAACTAAGTTTTCATACTAAAGATTATAGCATAGTATGAGTTTTTCATGCGATTTGATCTAGGGTTCTGTAAATCGTACTTAATTTTTACACTGTAAATGATTGGTTAAAGACTTCAATATATGAAAAAACTAAGTTGTTACACTAATAATTATAGCATAGTTGACTTTGATGTTGTGGCATGTATTGTTGTTTTGGTCGGGGTAAAGAGTCCAAAATTAATTTATTTACACTATTTTCAGGTGGTTAAAATGTCTTTGCTTGATCTGATTAGTTTGAGATTTTACCATGGTGGGGTTTTAAAAATATATAAAGGGTATGAACCAGAACCTTATGAAGGTGGTAATGTAACTGAGTTTTTAGATGTTGATATAGATAGATTGTCTTATTTTGAAATATTGAATTATGTGAAAGAATTAGGGTATGACCCTGGACGTTGCTTAGTGTATGTGAGATTGCCTAGTAGTGAAATTTTTATAGAAATTAAATCAGATGGGGATACTATTGGAATTTGTGAATGTTTGAGTAATGAAGATGTTTTGGATGCTTTTCTATATCACATGGTTAAAGAGCCTCTGGTGGTCCCACTGTTATTGGAATATGAGAACCATGTGGAGGGGAAAAGTGATGATAAAAGGACTGGTCAAGACAATGAGAGTGTTGAGGGACCATCTTTTGATGCTCAAAACAATGTCCCATCTTTTGAGGCTCCAACCTCTCCTTTTGTCTAGCCTGCAACTTTTCCAAATATTCCTCCTCCTTTTCAGCCTTCCACTGCTCCTCCTTCCTTTGTCCAGCCTTCCGCTGCTCCTACTACTGCTGAATCTTCACAAACTAGAACAGATATTGATAGGGTTGAATCTGATCCTGATTCAGATATAGACTCATTTGATGGAAGAGTAGATGTTGGTAGTGATGTGGATGAAGATCTAAGAGGTTTTAGGGAGGAAAGAAAGAATAAGAAGAAGAGAAGGAAGAGGGGAGAGAGACCACCTTTGCCTCCTGAACATGTGAAGTAAGGAACGGGAAGAAATAGGCCAGATGTTGGCTATGATGAGTCAGTAGGTGGTAATAAAAATAGCTTGGATGGTAAGCTAGCTGGTGATGAGTCATTCTATCCCTCAGATGAAGCTTCCAGCTTTGAAACAGATACAGATTACTATACTGATGATGAATGTGAGGTTGTTGAACAGAGAGTTAAACCAAGAAGAAGGAAGAAGGTAAAGAGGGTTGTATTTGATGCAAGCTGCCAGAAAATAGTGTGGGAGTTACGTCTTGTATTTGAAAGAGTTAATGAATTCAGAACTGTTGTTACCAGATATGTTGTTGCTGGGCATTTTGCTATTGAAAAATATATTAATGAACCTACAAGGGTAAGGGTTAGGTGTACAACTGGTTGTCCTTGGCTTATATATGCTAGCTTTGATTCTAGGACCAATAACTTTGTTTTGAAAACCTACAAACTAATTCACAAGTGTGATCCTACTAATAGGAATAAACTTTGCAATACCAAGTTCTTATTCAGTCACTACAATGAGAGAATAAAAGAACAACAAAATATCAAAATCTTTGAGTTTCAACTGCTCATTAAGAAGGAATTGAATCTATATGTTGGAAGAACAGTTTGTAGGAGAGAAAGAAACAAAGTATTGGCTGAGCTAATGGGTGATTATAATCTTGAGTTTGGGAGAATTTTAGATTATAGAGATGAGATGTTAAGATCTAATCCAGGTAGTACATGTGTAGTGAAGCTTCATAATGAAACATTTGAAGGTAGTAGAAAGATGTTTCAAGGCTTTTACATCTGTTTTGATGCAATCAAGAAGTCCTTCTTGGCTGGTTGTAGAAAATACATTGGTTTGGATGGGTATTTTCTGAAGGGAGTGAAAAAAGGCCAATTGCTAGTTGCTTTTTGTAAAGATGGCAATAATCAGATGTTGCCACTAGCATGGGCAGTAGTTGAGATTGAAAATCAATTTACTTGTGGGTTGGTTCATCAAGCTTATAAAAAAAGATCTTCAGTTGGAAGATGGGACAGATGTGACAATGATAACAGATATGCAGAAGGTTAGAATGTTTTGTGGAATTCACTTGATATAATTATTTAACTATATTGTGTGTTCTTTATTTCTTATGTGTTAATTATTATTTTTAGGGTCTTGAAAATGTTGTAAAGGAGTATCTGCCTAGATTTGAACACAGGATGTGTGCTAGGCATGTCCTTGCTAACTAGTCTAAGTCATTTTGAGGTATTGAGAGAAAAAATTGTTTTTGGAGGTGTGCAAGGTCAACTTTTGAGGCTGAATTGAGGGATCATATCAGTTATATGAAACAATTGGGAGGGGAAAAGTTAGTTGATAAGTTGTTGTATTATAATCCAGAAAGATGGAGTAAAGCTTACTTCAACTTTACCACTAAGTGTGACAGTGTATATAACAACATGGCAGAATGTTTCAATGCATGGATATTAGCAGCAAGGCACAACACGATAATCACCATGCTTGAAGAAATAAGGGTGAAAATGATGAAGAGAATATGGCAAATGAGAGAATTTTGTGAGAATTGGATTAGTGACATTTCTCCCATGGCCATGAAAGTTCTGGCAGAGAACACAGCTAAGTCTATGAAGTGCAGTATTGAGTGGAATTCAGATACAGGATATGAGGTGCTTCATGGTGGTTATTGACATAATGTGGATCTGACTAGACAGACTTGTACCTGTAGAGCAAGGATATTGAAAGGTATACCATGTCCTCATGTAGTTGCTGCTTTTCACCATAAGAAGTTGGACCCAGTTCAGTACATTTCTCATTGCTATAACAGAGAAACTTACATGAAGACATACAACTACTTTATTCAGCCAGCTTTGAATATGAAGATGTGGTCACAATTGATGTGACGCCAAATTACGTCACTTTCGACTCCTTTTTACTAAGAACAATCGTACGTTTTCAAGCAACCATTGTTGTTTTTGATGTTTTTATGTTGTATTTGTAGGAAATGGAAGCAAACACGGAAATGGAAGAAAATACGCGAAAAACAACATTCTGCCTAAGAGTGACGGCCTGAGTGACGGCCCGTCACAAGGCTGACGACCCGTCACTGGGACCGTCAACTTAAGGCAGTGTTGCTGCCAAGCAGTGACGGCCCAGGCGATAGTCCGTCACTGCCCTGACGGTCCGTCAAGCCTGGCCGTCACGCTAAGGCAGTAGCACGGGTCGGCGACCCGCATTTTGGGGATTCCTAGCCCGTTTTGGAATTGGTTTCTACTACTCCTATAAATACCCTATGTTAGGTTTATGTTAATTATTATTCACCCATTAGTTTAAACACGTTTTTAGTTAGTTTTTGGGAGCAAGAACACGTTTCTTGAATTAACATTCGTGTTCTTGATTCGTTCTTGAGTTCTTGGTTTCTTTTGTCCTTGGATACTTGAAGATTGTCCTCAATATATTGTAAGGATCTCGTTTCTTTATTATTTTATGAACAAGATTTCTTCTTTCATCTTCAGCATCAGAGTAAACTAAAAACTCCGCACTAGGGTTGTGGGAGCCAAATGGCAAACGTAGCAATATAGATTCCGGGTAGCGTTGGGTTCGATATATGTATTGTCACGTTGTTAATCATACTTTATGTCACGTTTTCTAGTGGTTGCAAACATTAGAACATGCCCAGGTTTAGTTTGCTTGAGTAAAGAGATTTAAACCGGGAAAACTTGATTAACAACAAGGATTCGAGACTACCAACTCTCGTCTTAAAGATTAATGCCGTAACTGGATTAGTCTACTTGATGTTAGGATTGAGAGCTAAAAAGCACATCTTTTTGAGATCGAAAGAAGATAAAAGGAAATTTGATTATTTGGTCGAGAGACGTTTAGACGATACAATTGACGCAATCACATCGTGACAAGCATATAGAAAGAACCCTGTTAAGCCTAGAATCGATTGTTACAACGCCATGGTGAACACGTCCCTAGTTCGCATTCTCTCCTACTGATTATCCTCTTACATTATTATTGCTTTTGTTCACGATTTGTTCACAACACCCCCCTTTTTATTTATCGGAAATAATTGATCACTAGTCATCTACTTCACTAAAGTCTTAATCTTCACCATATTCTCTGTGGGATTCGACCCCAACCTTGTTGGGTTCTTTACTTGACAACGATCGCTTACGCCTCGTTAATTTGAGGTGTAGTTTGAGCGTTATCAAAAAGTGGCGCCGTTGCCGGGGAATACGGTTTTTGATTAAGTCTGGTGTGTCTAGTTGACTTTTAGTCATAATTTCCTGCTTTTATTTTTTGTTTGTTGTTTTTGTTTTTGAACAGGGTACAGGTTCTGCATGCCAAGTACCCGAGGTTCGGGTGAACAAATTGTACCTTACGACCCCGAACTTGCGAGAACACTGAGGCGGAATATGGCCGCACAATTAGACGCAGCAAGGATCGCTGCAGAACTGCAGGCCCAACAAAATTTGAATGCTGGTGGTCTGCAGGATGATGTGGTACGGAAGGATGAGGATCTCGATTTAGATGGAGCTGGCGCTACGGGCGCCATTATTGTTCCACCGCTACCGCCCGGGGCCAAGTTCAACATCACTAGCACGATGATCCAACTGTTGAACTTGAGAGGAGTGTTCCGCGGTGTTGCTGGTGACGATCCAAACCAGCACTTGATGAATTTCGTGGGGATCTGCAAATCGTTTGAGCTGCCGGGCGTGAGTCAGACAGCGATCAGGCTCAGATTATTTCCGTTGTCTCTGTCTGATGAGGCAGCATTGTGGTTAACGGAGCTGACCCCCGACTCTATCGCAACGTGGGGCGAGTTGAGAGGAGCTTTCCTAGAAAGGTTCTTTCCTCCCTCTCGGATGATACAGTTGAGGGATGAGATTAGTAATTTCAGGCAGCAACCTCACGAAGCACTGCACGAGACTTGGTTGCGATATAAGAAGAAGCTGACACAGTGCCCCAACCATCAGCTGAACAACGAATTCTTGATGCAGACATTCTACAGGGCACTAAATTCGGCTACCAAGCCAACATTGGACAACGCAGCAGGTGGAGCGTTTATGGGTTGCACTTTTGCCGATGCCACAACTATTTTGGACAGGCTCACCAAGACCAACAGAGCCTGGCACACACGGGATTCAGAGGTTGCAGCTAGCACCTATACAGTTGGCATGTCAGCAGAGCAGCGAAGGAAAGAGGAGGAGCGCGACCAAGATATGGCGCACCTGAAAACACAGTTGGATCTCCTGACAAGGCACTTGACGTCAGGAAGTATAGAGAAGGTACAAGCTGTGGGTTCCCAAGGTATAGAGACTGAGGAAGCGAATTACTTGGGGGGTTTCCAGGCCAATGCCCAGGGAAACCAAGGTCGGAATTATCAACGAGACAACCACTATGAGAAAAGTGGTTACAAAGAGCGTGACCAAGGAAACTGGAGGAACAACACCGATAGAGGTGGGTTGTATATACCACCTGGTAATCGGGATAAAGCTGGCAGCGAGGCTGAGACATCCAAACTTGAGCACATGATGGCAAAGATGCTGCTTAAGATGGAATCGACTGACTCTGGGGTAAAGGCAATGCGGAATGAGTTATCAACGTTGAGTCAGGTAGTAGAGTCACATTCCACCGCAATCAAGCAACTGGAGCAGCAAGTGGGTCAGATCTCGGCATCTTTAAACCAAAGGAAGACAGGTACCTTGCCGAGTGACACGACGCATCTGAGGAATGACGCCAGCTGTATGGCGATCACCACAAGAAGTGGGAAAATATTACCGGAATCACATCCGGTAGTTCAAACCCAAAGTAATGTTGCGGATGATGAAGAGGCGGTAGAGGAGGAAACTCCAAAGCCCGCGGAGAAATGCAAGGAAGCTGAAAAGCTTCCAACTATGATGTTTCGACACCCACCTCCCTTTCCCCAGAGGTTGAAAAAGAAAGCTGACGATGGTAACTTCCTGAATTTCATGACCATGCTGAAACAAATCTCAATAAACATACCATTGGTAGAAGCGCTGGAACAAATGCCCGGTTATGCCAAGTTCATGAAGGACTTGATTACAAAGAAGCAGACGGTAAGTTTTGAGCCGGAAGACAACCTCCATCACTGCAGCGCTATTTCCTCTAGATCGTTAGTGGAAAAGAAAGGAGATCCAGGTGCGTTCACTGTTCCATGTACCATCGGGAAGCTCAACTTCGGAAGAGCTATGTGTGATCTTGGTGCTAGCATCAATTTGATGTTGCTAGAAGTGTATGACAAATTGGGTTTGGGAGCTCCTAAACCAACGTCCATGAGAGTGATGATGGCGGACTGTTCGGTAAAGCGACCCGTAGGGATATTGTCTGATGTGCTGGTCCAGATTGGTAAGCTTATATTCCCGGCCGACTTTGTGATCTTGGATTGCGAAGTGGACTTCGAAGTTCCCATAATCTTGGGATGACCATTGCTAGCCACAGCAAGAGCATTGGTTGACATGGAGAAAAACGAACTGACCTTCCGATTGAACAATGAAGTGGTCAAGTTCGATGTGTCCAAATTGATAAAGCAACCAAGTGACATGAGGGTGGTCGCGGTCATCAATGCTAGTGAGGAAGCTCCTGCGGATGTGCACATTGAGGAGAAGTGTTGGGTCGAGACGCTAGCTGTTGTGAGAAGGATGCCGCGAAAAAAGAAGCATGTTGCGGAGAGCGGTGTAAATAGCTCAAGGAAACAAAAACACCGCAAGAGAATCTACAAGGAAAGAGCGAAGAAGCGGTCACGACTAGCGGCGGAGCAAATAAAAGAGGAAGTTGGAGCGCAACATGAGGTTGGCGCACACACGTACTCCATCGAGTTCTCTTGTTTTGGAGACCCAGGCGGTCTCCAACATCATTCCGAATTCTGAGTCATATCGACTTCACAGGTATTCCTTTATTCTCACAGCTTTTAGCTTTCGCATATATGCATTGGGGACAATGCATGAGTCTAAGTTGAGGGTGTTGGGAAACCTGTGAGTCACCACCGAGGGTTTTTGTTGCCGATTTCTTTTCCCTCCGGTGTGCTATCTAGTAGAACCGGCATGTTTAGGTTGTTAGTTTAAATTTTTTTTTAGTGTCTATAGCAAGCATGCGTTGTTCTTGTCTAAAAATGAGGCCCCTTAAAAATTTTCTGGGTTTGAGCTTATGTTGAAACGATTGAATGTTGGGATCCTTGTATGTCATTGTGCGATTATGAGTAGAATGAGTATGCTTAAGCCGAGCGGTTGTTTGATAGTTGGTAGCGATATAGTTTCTTGGTGCCAAGAGCGTGTGAGTTTATTGTCATAAATTCTTACTCTGTGCATGCATCTAGAACTTGCCCGGTCTATTTTGTTAAGTTTGAAGTTGGTTGCTTAGGAAAGGATCACAGGCTCTTTTTGTGTGCAGTCCACTTAACCTAAAAGACCGTCCAAATATAAATAATCCCTTGATCCCTGTTTGAGCCATAATTGACCTTGTTCTTTCAATAACCTGTCACCATTCCTGTTTAACTTTGAAACCCTATTTTGGCCCTGGTCCTTCCTTGGACATCGTGCACCTCAACTCAGGCAATCAGCCTAAGTTGGGGGTGGCTACTACGAAGGTGAATGATAAGAAAAAGATGATGGAGAAGATTGGTTTTTGAATAGAATGAAAATCCGGGTGTGCGCCTAGGAAAAGAAAAGAAAAATAAAGAAAGGTGAAAAAGATCGAAAAAGTAACAAAAAGAATTGTCAATAAAGAGGCCGCACCGGTATCTAGAATCAAGGAAATAAAAAGGTGAATAAAGGATGGATAAAGTGAAGTGATGTGGTGATAAGATGTAAATGGTTCCAAGGAGGGCTTAGTCACTAACCCCTAAATGTATCATACCTGCACCCGAAGCCTCATTACAAGCCTAAACAAGTCCTGTAGTGATCCTGAGTAGCTTTCTGAAGAACTGAAATAGAATAGTAAGGGCAAGCCTATGGTATCGCATATGCATT